>JAKCPI010002990.1:0-15353 GCA_023213315.1 Euborellia annulipes
GGTACCATTAACATACACTGATATATTTAATGCCTAGAAAAATTTGAAAGATATACAAATCAGTCCATTTATGGTCCAAGAGATTCTAATAATAAATTTAATAGGCAACTAAGAAACGAACAATCTAATTCACAGCCACATAATTTTAATAACTCATACAATACTCCAATTTCTTCTAAACAAACCTCTGAACCACAGTGGCCTTCCCAAAATGAGTATGTCTCAACCGCGCCTAGACAACCACCACCTGCTCCGCAGCGAGCGTCTCAAAGGCCTGCTCCCTCATCTAATAATAATAGAGTGAATTGCGTTGATTATTCGCCACCACAAAATTCTAATAATTATTTTCAAAACTCTGAACAAAGAGCTGTAACACGGCAAAATAAGCCCGAACAGAATAAAGCAAAATTTTATCAATCTAATAATCAATGTATTTGGCCAAAATTACAAATTAATCATCAGGAAATTTATTTATCTCAAACCAATGAATTCGCTCAATCTGAAAAAACACAAATATTACAACAAGTGTCTTCTGATAATATTTCTAATAATAATTTTAACCTCGAGGTTGCAAACGTCGAAACTAAATTTCCAAAAACAAAATTAAAAGAATCACTTCTAGATAATGAAACAAAATTAAATATTGATTATAGAAAAAAAAGAAGAAAATATCTATCCTACTAAAAATTTGCCTAGTGATTTAGAGAAAGAAATTAGTAAAATTAAGATTTCTAATACCCAAGTTGTTAAAAATTCAAATTCAATTGTAGCTCAGAATAGTGTATCAACAATTAGTAGATTGACTGAATATCAAACTGGCCAATTGGGTTTTCACTTAGTGGCTTATTCACAAATGAATAGCACTAAGAAGAGAATTGAGACCGCAATTCCACCCTCTGAAAAAAATCGGTTACTGGGGCTAACAACTTTCCCTTCTCAGTCCTTTTCTGTAATAATTTATTTAAATCAAGCAGATTTTGTAATGCCAAGTCCGCACCTGTCTGCTTGGGTGCAAAATTATGATAATTATTTCTATTTACCCTTTCCGTATTTAATTTATAATCACACATATTTTATTTATCAATCTCGTCTAAAAATCTTCTTAATTATTTCAATACAAATTTCTGCTAACAATTTATACATAAATTTTAATTTTATTTTTTTGCAATATAACAATATCACAGACATACCAAATTTACCGCTTGTCTTTAATCCACAGTTAAATTTTAATCAATTCACTCCAAATTTACAATTAATATCCTACATGCTTCCACAAAATTTAATTTTAACTAATACAAGTCATTATTCTAATTTTGCACTTGAAAGATTACCCAGACGGCATATTGCCCGTTACAAAAGGACTTGAGAAAAATTTATTTAAACTAACCGATTCTGACCTCCCACCGGACTTGACAACTTTCACCGATTATGTCTTATTTTTTTTATGGGTTTTTTTTTTTAAATGTATTTCTATTTGGGGGGCAACATTTCAACTAATTGGGAGTACTAAGGCCAAGGGTTGTGTCTTTCTATTTTAATCCTTCTTCTTCAGTCAATTGAAAGCATATAGATATAAAGCATATCTATACATAAATATATTTATATAAAAAAAAAAACTATTAAGGTTTTAAATTAAAAAATAAATGCCAAAGAAACAAATTGACTTTTATCTTCGCCCACTGACAACCCTGGGTAGTGAGGCCATTGGGAATGTAACGTGGTACACAACCTTTCCTGGGAATTTGTCGAGCCCACACGTTAAGTGTACAGACTACCCCTAGTTTTAAATCCCCTAGTTCTTGATATCATTTGTTCATTTTTTTTTTGTTTTACTCTTTTCTCTTAATTATTAAGGAATATTTTTTTTTAAAGTGATTAATCATTAAGTACTGAGAATTGGTGTAATTTTTTTTATTTATTGTCAATATTTTGATTTTTATCTGATTATGAATATCTATTGTGAGAGTGAGGTGTAATTCTTCAAACAATTTATATAATTTTAATTAAGAAAGTAAATTTTTTTAAAGAGCAAGTAAATTAGCAAGTAACAAATTTCCTTTAAACAATTATAAATCGTTATAAATATGCATAAATATTTGAAATCAAAGATTATAAAAACATTAAAATAGACAAAATTGTCTAGCTCTTCAACTTATATTTTAATAGTCGAATGTATTAAAAAAAAAAAAAAATATTTTTTTATGAATGTACATTTAACATAAATCAAATCATTCTTAAACAATTTTCAAATTTAAATTTCAAACAAAGATGCATATTCTTTATTAAACAATTTTTTTTAATCAATCTATTAATTTTTTTAAGTAAAATATTACTTATAATAATATTTCAACTAAACTTTTTTTAACTGTAAATTTTTTAATTTTTTTAAATTATTCCAGAAAACAGAAATAATAAACGAATAATGAAAATTTTCATAAATAATTAAATACTCATGAATCGTAAACAAAACTTGAATAAATATTATCTTGATATCTATATGATACATTTAACACAAATTCTTTTGATTTAAATAAAAGTAAAATTAAAATAAACAAAACTTGCTCATCTGAAATTGCTCACTTTAAATTATTTTATATTTTTATATTTTTTTGTTATAATACCAAAATTATAACTCAATGTGGAGTCATGAAAGTAATTGAAATCAAAGAACAAATTTTCTAACCTATTTTTTTAAGATTAATTAAATCAAACTTTTAATTTCAACTTAATAATTTTTCCAATATTCACAAATTGTGATTGGACTTGTTGCTTGTGCGATCGTGTTTATCATTGGGAGTCATTGATTTTGAGCATCTTCAAATCAATTTTGTTTAAAATAATTTACTAAATGTCAGTTTTCACTGTGGCAAGAATTTAGTCCAATGGGTGTGCAACACTAGCGGTGTGAATTTCTTTGAATAATTTATCTATACTGGGCAGTAGATCCCAACAATTTTTTAAATTAATCTATAATTTTTTTATAAAACAAAATATTATTTGTAATAATATTTCAACTTATATTTATAAATCTTTGTGGTATTGGTGTAAAGGATAAATAATTATATAAATCTTTGTGGTAAAGGAGTAAAGAAGTAATGCTTTGTGGTATTAAGTAATATTTGAAGTAATTGTTGAGTTTGAAGAAGTTTATTGTTGTTGAGTTGAAGTAATGTAAAGGAAAGAAAAGAATTCACACGCAGTGTTTGTGCCTTCATTGGCGGATTCAAGTTGCTTAACCGTGTTAAAGCTACTTTATGTTAGTCTGTATAAACGATTGTATAGGATAGATAAATCAAGGGCTTTCACTGGTGGCCATAGTCGGTCGGGTGATGAGTCTAGTCTTAGATTGTGGATGGGAAGAGTAATTCTTGCTTAATGTAAATTCAATATACTATAGATATATGATTTCAATTAACTACTTATGAGAAACATTGAGTTGAGACAAAGTACCAATGTTCATTAATAATAATAATTGTAATTTTTTTTAATTGTATTTAAATATTTTTAAAACAAGTGTTTATCTGATATATAATGATAAAGTGATAATAAGTGCTTATTAAATTTTTCCTGTGTCAAAATTTAATAAAAATAACTTGGGGGATGTAAGGGAAAAATGAATTTACTTTTCAAATAAATTAAAATCAGTGATTTTTAAAAAATCAATAAATAAAACTTTTCTAATATTGTGAAATTGTGCATGATGTAATGCAACCCTCCACCCTCGTGATCTCATCGATGACCTCACACCCCCATTCCTCCAAGATAAAGAAAACACTTCGTTCGGACCAAATATGGGCACAAGTCTGAGTGACAATCCCTCACCCCCTGATGACTCATCGTAGATGACATACATGCAGAAGAAGGGAGAATGTGCCCTATATAAGGCGCTGGGCGGAGGGCCCAGGATCATTCGTTATTGATCATTCGATCACTTGTCATTCAATCTCGCTCATTCAGCACTCATTGAGCATTATCATTCGAACACACACACAACCTATCTCACTTATACCTAATTCAGTCATCGTGGATGCTGGAACCTTGCCTATCTAGCTAGGGGGTCTCTAGGTGAATATGCCTGCCCCTACTAGATAAACTCCTTCATATCTAAAAACCATCCAGCCAAATCCATTCTAAAGTGACTCCGCACTAAATAGGTGCAAAAGATCCTAACATCAAGAAGTACTATATTCTACCCGGATGAGGGGCCAACGGGCCCCACACTCTTCTTGGATGCTGGACCCCCGCCACGGATAACCCCCCCCCAAGATCATCGTCAGCAGCCATGGACCAAATACTTAGAGACAGATAAGCACATTTTTATGTAAACAAAATTGTAATCTTTTCATATTGATTCAAAAGTAAAAAAATAAATAACTCTTGTAAACATTTGTATCAAAAAAATCTTTCAGCAACTGCGAAGCACCCCCATTATTTAAATTAAATATAAAGTACTTTTGTTAAAATTTATTAACTTATTATTTACCTTTGTCCCAGCCTTTTCAAACAAACCAAAGCACATTACAATATATATATACACTCTACATCTCTGTGAAAATGGCTAAGAAAGAGAGGTTATCTTTACATTCCTTTATTTAAATGTCTTGCAATTATTATTTTATAATTATCGAATGTAATATTGAATTATAGGCTACTAAATTGATTAAGATATTAGAAAATGAAAATTACCAGTTAATTTTATGTGGTATAATACACATAATAACACAAATAGAGAGACAAATTAAGTATAAAATTAATAATCCACTCTCTCTCTCTAAAGATTTCGTTTTTGTTGTTGTTGTTAACTCCCTATTTGTATTCAGTTGTTGTTTGTTAGTTTTGTTTTTTTTTTTTTTTGCTCTGGCTAGATATTAAATTAATAGAGTATACTGGGTACATAGAATATTCCATTCCATTAGAGGGAAAAGAGAGATTAGATTTGAAATTTAGACAAAGTGGTTATCATAAAATAAAAAAACATTGACGTCATCGGATAAGAGAATTTATTTTTATTTATATTAATTAAATTTACTTGATTTTAAAAAATATAAAACAGATTATACAGTAGATGGTTGCAGTTGTGGGGGTCACATTTAAAAAATTTACCCACTAGATGGCACCACAGTACTATTGTAATAAAAAACAGAATTGTAATTATTAATATGTATCACTTGCCATGAAAAAAATAAAAGAGAAACCGATAAATTAAATAAATAATAAAAGTAAATCCAGGTTTGCCTGTAAATTAGACAACATATCTCAACTTTCTGCTAAATTGGTTGCCTATATTACAGGGGAATCCCATTTCTGATTTTATTTATAAATCAATTTTGTTTTTTTTTACAGATGCTGCTGTTTAAAACGTATATTCTTATTTTGTCTTTTACTGTACTTTGTCGATGTACTTTTTTCAGTTTTTTTCGATTTCCTCAAAATTCGCTCTAACGATTTTGATTGAAATTCAAAAATCAATTATTTTTTAGATGATCTTGAAAATTTTTATTCTCATTTTTCCGGTGTTTTACAATCAGATTTTTTTTTTAAATTAACTCATCATTTATTGTTGCTTAGAGAGTAAAGAGTGTGAACTCCCTATATCTTAAATTATTATCAAGTTGGTAAATCTGTTTATTTGAAGCTCTCTCTCTCCTAATCTCCGTGGTTTGGCTCTTGACCGTGATCAATCCGCCAGGCGCAAGTGACAGGTCCATAAGAGAGCTCTTCTCTGATTAATTAAGAGAATTCCTCTCGGGCAAATATTTGCCTCGTATTTCTCCTTTGGTATCATCATCACTTGAAAAGGAACTTGAGATTAAGATCTCGCTCTCTTGTCTCAATTCCCTCAATCACCATCAATCGTTTTTTAAAACCAATCAATAACTAGAGAGAACGAATCTTAAAAGGACCATTTAGATTAAAAATATTATTGAAAAAGAAAATGGCTGTTATAACCTATATTTCCATGAGCACATAAATTTATTTAGTTTTTGAGATCTATTCAATAAATACCTCGAAAATTAATGAATTAGTGAGATAAAATCATTTATATCTTAATTTTATTATTGCAATAATCGTTTATTGTTATTTTTTGTCCATTATTATTACCAACTAATTAAAAATTAGAAAGACTCTGAGAGGCCGTGCCTTTTAATAAACCTTTAAAACTTTTGGCAAAATAGTTTTTTTTTTTTTGGAAAAGTTTAAATGGATGAATCTTTATCAATTTTAAATTTATTTAAATATTTAATTAAAATATAAAATTTCCCAATTAGTTTTGTTTCAGTTTTTGTTTTTCTTTCTATTCTAAAATGGAATCTACTCTTGTAGATAGAAGCAAGCATCCAATTTAGAAGAATGTGTTTTACACCACCCTCTTTCTCTCTCTATATATATATATATATGTGGGCGTGATATTATTCTAACACCAACTGGCGCCAACCAACGGGTGTCAACTCTCTCTCTCTCTCTCTTTCTCTTTTCGGTTTGATATTTTACGTTCAAAAAAAAAAAAAAGCTTTTTTTAACATATGTATATGACATACATGCGCATACGGTTCCAATTTTATCTAATTATATATAGGCCTAATAATACATTGAGTGAGACAGACAAACAAACAAACAAACAAAAAGAGCTAATGTTTACATTTAATATCCTGATATGAAAAGTTGGAAAGAAATTGAAGTTTATATTCCATCATTTATATTAAAAAAAAAAAATATAATCAATTTATTAGATATATATAGGAATTTAATTGTGTAACAATTGGTAAAACTAGACATATTTATATATATATATATATATATATATTACTCTTATAAATATTGCTTATTCAAAATTGGATTATAATAAGTCTGATAAAATAATTATAATTTTTATTTAATTAAAAAAATAATAGAAATTAATTTTTAATTATTAAAATAATATTTTAATAAATTGATTTAATAATGAAAAAATAACAATATATAATTATTGGTACCTAATAATAGCCCTAATTTAAATACAATAGATCCACTCAGTTGATAATATATATAAGTAATAACAATGACTCTATTTGGTTTATAAATTTTCTATTAATTTTTTAAAGCCTTTTTTAAGCATTTAGATTCTATTCCTATTTATTATTATTTATAATCTGATAATTTTGTCTCGGGAATTTAACACAAACATAAATCTAGTATTTAATAATTCAGGTATCGAAAAAAAAAAAAACCTGTAACTTTTTCTTACCCTTCGGCAAAGAGAAAGTTGTGTTCTGTGCTTGGCACACCAGATTTTTTGTGTTGACATATTAACTAATGTGGTACTTTATTTCACGCATCCTGCCCCTCTTTTTTTTAATACCCTATAATAAAAAAGACTAAAAAGTTTAAAATAAAAATATAATAAAATAAAAACTTTTTAATAAAATGCTTTTATTTAAATTGAACTAAAAAGAGAGAAATAATTTAATTGTTCTTGTTAAAATTGTTGAATATTTATGACTTAAAATAAAAGCGTGGGGCGCTTCAAAGTGCTTCCGAGGCTCTAAAAATATACAATTCCTTAAGCTAACAATGTGCGCCCCACGCTTTTATTTTGCAATTTTAACAAGAACAATTAAATTATTTCTCTCTTTTCAGTTCAATTTAAATAAAAGCATTTTATTAAAAAGTTTTTTTTTTATTATATTTTTATTTGAATTCAGGGGACCTCAAAACGTGTATATCCATCGAAATCTCGACATTCGAATTTTTGACATGAATCCAATACTTTCTCTCTATATATATTAACATATATAGGGGTAAGAGAAAGTAAAAATCAATTTCATTTATCTTTTTAATAGAAAAAAAATACTAACAAATTTTTGTCAATATTATTATTAAAGGAGCGAGATGGAAAAGGAAAAAAAATGTTCTTCTTTTCAGGATAAAAGAGTAAAACAAAATCAAAGAGAGAGAGATAATTCATAACTTTATCCATTTTATTTTCAAAATGAAAAAAGAGAGAGAGAGAGAGAGAGCAAGCAGGGCTGCTGGCAAACTATATTCATGGAAAACAAACACAATCAATAGAATAGAAAAAGAGAGAGAGAGAGGGAGGATATCGAATGGAAAATAAACATTTTTAAATATTAATGAGTGTGTTGTCAATCAACTATCTATCATCTCATCTTAAAAAAAAATATGAATATTTTCAAAAAAATCTGGTGTGACGGATCGCACAGCACACAACCTTCAATAATTGAAAGTTGTGTTCTATGTTTGTCACAACAGATTTTTTTTTGGCCTTTTGATCTTCATTTAAGTTTATAGATAAGTATTAATAAAATAATTAATGCAAAATAATATCATTTTAACAAATACGACGATAATTTGTTTTAATAATATTTTAATTAAAATAATAAAGTAGAGGTGCTGGGATTATATTTTAAAACTAGTGTATAATACCTCTTACTCATAGAAAAACTCTAACATTTTACTTAATCTCTTTGAATTGTAATTCCGTTAATTTATTCTAAAAAAAATTAAAGATATTCCAAAGAAAAAAAAATAAGAAAGAGGAGGTGCTGGGATTATATTTTAAAACTAGAGTATAATACTTCTTACTCATAGAAAAACTCTAACATTTCACTTATTCTCTTTGAATTGTGATTCCGTCAATTTATAAAATAGGGTATAATACCTCTTACCCATAGAAAAATTCTAACATTTCACTTAATCTCTTTAAATTGTGGTTCCGTCAATTTATTCTAAAAAAATTAAAGATATTCTAAAGAAAAAAATAAGAAAGTGGAGGTGCTGGGATTATATTTTAAAAATAGGGTATAATACCTCTTACCCATAGAAAAACTCTAACATTTTACTTAATCTATTTGAATTGTGATTCCGTCAATTTATTCTAAAAATAGAATTAAAGATATTCCAAAGAAAAAAAATAAGAAAATGGAGGTGCTGGGATTATATTTTAAAAATAAGGTTTGATTAAAAAATTGAAGGATGAGCCTGTTTGAGGGGGCTTTCCCTCGAGGGCGGGGTCGCTACCATTACCAGAATAAATTATTTTAAAAATCTTTCTGTATAAAGTATTTTGATTTCGATATTTTTTTTTCTCCTTTATTTATATTTTCTTTTTGTTTTTATGATGTAACATTAATATTCTTCGTTCAATTGGAATTTGAAACAATAAATAAATAAACAAATAAACAACATGATTTTAATACAAACAAATTGGAAATAAAAATTTTGCAAAGTTCAATATTATACAATATTTGTTATTAGCATTATATATTAAACAATAAGCACTATTTTAGGTATTATTTGTACGTGATTCATTAACCAAGTTGATTTCGCTTCATTTTATTTACTTTAACATTCAAATAGAATTGTTAAATATTTAAAAATATAAAAAAAATAAAATAAAATTGATTAGATTTTAACTTAAAACAAAATTTTTGAAAATTTTATAAATTTAAAACTTAAATTACAAAAATGTGCTGGAATTCCTTGAAGTTACATCATTTTCTAATATCGTTTATATTCTTATATTATTTCAAAAACTAGTACAGTTAAAAAAAAACTTGTAAGAATAAGAATTGTGTAATCATTATATGAGAGAAAATACTTAATCGGTAAAATACTATTTCCGATTGACAATTCAAAGAGAATAAATAAAATGTCAGAGTTTTTCTATACCTAAGAGGTATTATACCCTATTTTTAAAAATATAATCCCAGCACCTCCACTTTCTTATTTTTTTGAGAATAATTCTTCTTTAAATTAATGGTCTATTATGAAAGATGAATTTTAATTAGCAATATTAAGTTTCACGAGAAGAGGGGATCTTCATTGTTAATAATTATTGGGAGACCATTTTTTTTATCTCTTTCTGCGTACTGATTGATTTATTATTTAAATATTTCCTTATGGCATATAGCGAAAGTTTTCATCTTTTTCGAAGAGCGAATTCTTATTAACTAATTCTATTCTAATACTATTTTAACTCCTCCGACAAGAGGCGAAACCTCTACCACTGTTTTAGGGTCTTATATAATTATAAATGAGTGATTATTTCAAAAACTAATACATTTTTTGAAAAAAAACTTGTAAGAATAAGGTAGCCATTATATGACAGAAAAGACAATAGGTAGAGTATTATTTCCAATTAACGAAATTACAGTTCAAAGAAATTAAATAAAATTTCAGAGTTTTTCTATGCATATGAGGAATCATCTTATACTCTATTATTAAAACCTAATCCCAGCACCTCCACTTTCTTAATTTTTTCTTGGATTCTTTGGAATAATAAAGTTTATTTCTAGTTAATGAACTAATCCTTATTTCGTAAAAGGAAAGAAGGGAGAAAGATGGAAAAAAAAGTAAGAAGGGGAAGAGGAAAGTGGGAAAAAGGGAGAAACTGGGTGAGAAAAGGAAAACAAGAAAAAAGAAAAGAATAAAATCTGAACTAGTAAGAACTAACTTTATTTCTGTAGTTCCACCCGGCTTCTTTTATTCAACCTCTTCTATGCTAGGAAGGATGTCCTAATCGAGGAGGAACTCTCTCAGCACCTATTCCTTCCGTAGAATGTTACTGAGAACCTTCTTTACTTCCCACAGGATGTCACAGCAACTCCTTTTCCTCGTCAAGTATCCTCAGGACTATTTTGGTGTGATCCAAGATTCGAATTTGAGATTGTTTTTTCATTAAACTCGAAGTCCTAACACTTGGATGACGTAATGCTTTTTCTAGATAATAAAAATCCTCAAGTCTCACTGGATCACCATGTATTTCTAAAATCAGTAATAAAGTAGAAGTTTATCCAATAAGAACTCAAAGTCTCATCTTTTATAGAGGTTTATTTTAGATTCAAAATAGAACCTATTTTCTAACGACAGAATGAATACAGATTTAGAAAATTACTTTACATTAGTTTGACAAATTTATTAAATTATTTAGAAAAAGATGAAGCACACCTCTTTTTCCCTTCATTACATTAACCTATAATTATAATTACGTTAGGCAATTAACTAATTAAATGGACATGTGGGTTAAATTCCTTTTATTGTTAAGCTGTAACGTTTAAAGTTTCATTTGGATATCTTTAAGATAATCCATTTTAATGTTAACTTAAAACTCTGTCCTCTCCAGTTAAATCATTAAATTATTTAATCTACTTTATTGCTTAATTCTTTCTTTTATACGATTGTAATTTCAAAATAAAAAAAAAAACGTAAAACAATAATCTCGGTATTTACTTTAACGTGTTAAATAATCAATTAGACATTAAATGTCATAAGTTTAAAGTAACATACAGTATTTACAGACACCTAAATTTCTAGAAACCTTTTAAAAGATTAATAATATAATATGACACACATCCAAGTACTTGTCTTCAATTGGAGCTGCTGCTGTTATTATAATCCTAATTGCTAAACTCTCACTCGAAAATTTATAAGTACTTTGCAGTTCCTGTTGAAACCTGCGGCTGTTGGAAAATTCTAAGAAAAAGGACATGGTATCATTCCAGTTTTGCCTTAGGTGTTGAGCTTGCGGTTGTTACAAAATTTCTAACCCCTTGTACCGTATCATTCCAATTAAATTACTGCAAGAACTCGGGATATGTGGTGAAGTAGACAGCTGGTAGCTACGCAGATAATTGGTTTTCTTGTTTTTGAAGATTTTCATCTCGCTAGTACTAGAATTTCAAATTGAAAAATACTCAAAATACTGAAACTGCTCCATGGTAATGAGTTGAGTAAGTCTGTGTCTATCATTTAATTCTTCATAAAATTTGTAATATTAGATAATAATATTGAAAAAAATCTGGTGTGACTGGCGCACGCACGCAGCTTTCTCTTACCTTTCAGTATCTGAAAGTTGTGTACTGTGCTTGTCACACCAGATTTTGTGTCGACATGTATTTAGTTTCCGACAGTAGGGTACAATTGAATTCAAGATGTAAAATTTATAAGTATGGGAAAATGTTTATATTTTGATACCATGGCAACCATTTCTCCTATCTTTTCTATGGAGTACAAAGAGTAAAGTGGTCTTCAGAAAGATTTCAATCACAAAATGAGAATATACATTTTATAGAGAATCTAAAAAATAATTGATTTTTGAATTTAAAAAAAATCGTTGGAAGCAAATTTTGAGAAAATCGAAAAAAACTGAAAAAAGTGCATCAGTAAAGTGCAGTACTCTTTGGTCGATTTTGTTCAAAAGCTCGTGTCACGTCCCATGGGGGTGCCTAACTTAAATATAAATTTCAACCTCCTAACTCCTTTTCGTTCTTGAGATATTTTGTTCACAGACACACGACAGACACACACACACACACAACACACACACACAGACAGACAGACCATGTCGCGAAAAACCACTTTTTGGATTCAGGGACCTCAAAACGTGAAGATCCATCAAAATCTCGACATCAATTTTTTGACATGAATCCAATACTTTCTCTCTATATATATATTACATATATACATGAGGTAGAGAAAGTAAAAAATGTTTGGATCAAGATTCTGGAGATTAAAAAATTCATCTAATTTTATTGATCTGATTACAAATGTACTGGATTTCCTTTGTCAACTTAGTGATTCACTTGATTGAAAAAAACAACAACAACACAATCTGGATAATTAATTACTCAAAGAATGTTTGATAATGGTATTATGAGACATGACTTATCAGATAAGCTGGGGATAAGCCGAGTGAAATCGATTCAAATTCAAACCCAGGTTGTCGTGGGAAACCAACCAATTCGAGAATCTCTACTGGGATATAATCCTCTCCTGTTGCAGATACCAAGGAAACTGAGGAATGGTCTATAAATTGGCCCTCTCCTGGATCTTGTACTTAGAGAACATAATCGATCTTTATGCTTGCTTGCCAGAGAAATCCCTAAAATATACCAATCAATCATGGTGAAATTTACGTTCTATTAAAAGAATTTTTTGAGCTAAGGATCTATTGTGATCCTCGTATCACGCCCCAGGAAAGGATCTAGTCAGCCTTTTGATGCAACTGGAGAAGATTATATCCAATAAAGACGCTCGATTTGTTTGAATTTTTGAATCAAGCCAGGTTCGATGTCGGGTTGCTTCTCAAATTCACCTTGGTTTACTAAGCCCTCATTTTATCTGATAAGCCCCGTCGCCTCTTCTTAATCCATTAAGTCCAGACCCAATTTTCTAAATTAATTGGTATTTCATATTCTATAGATTGGCACGGGAAGAGAATCCTTGATCCTAATTGTCTACAACCCAAATTGGACCAGAGTTACTGGTTCCAAGGCAAGTCATTGTATCTAGACATACTGAGTTGGTGCTTATGAATTTGTAATTCTTTTATTCATTTTCTTGGTGCGCTAGTCTTTAATTTGAAGTGTGTATCACTTAGAAAAATCCACAGAAATTAATTTATATACAAAAAGAATCTAAACAATTATGATTGAAAAAGGTGGCCTTCATTCTAATATATCGGCTGAAACTAAATATATGTCAACACGAGAAAATCTAGAGATAAGCACAGTACCCAACTTTTGATTACCGAAGGGAAAGTTGTGTTCTGTGCGACAGTCACGCCATTCTTTTTCGTCTTATTCTTTATTATATCCTCACCCAAATAGTTAATCCGTATTTTTTTCTAGTCAGCAAAATAAGAGGAGAGCAATTTTCCCAGGGGCGATTTCCAAAGGACACCCATACACTCGTACACGCACAATCTGTTGTTAGAATCAAATTACCAAAGTCTCCGGGTTTGTAGACGAGTCCCGGATGACCAATCGAAGAACAATTGAGAGAGGACAAGGACCTCCTTGTACTCGTCTAAATATCGATATTAAAAAAAAAATAAGGAGAGATTATATCTTGCAAAAAGAAAAGAAAAAAAGTACATGCAAGGATCAAGAAAGAAATAAAATTGAAATTCGAAATAGAAGATGAATTATTCAGGAAATAAAATAAACATTCAAATTTGGTTTTTAATCTTTGCTTCAAAAGAAATAAAAAATCATTATAATATCAAAGATTACTTGTATTTTGGGAATTTTTTAGGTGTTTTTTCGGGTATCCTATAGTTTATTTGTATAAATACAAATAAAATAGTTGCTCATTCCATGGTCTTATTTCTTTCTGGCTACAGATGCCATTTAGAGTTTTTACTGTGTTCAATAAATTGTAAATAAATCAATATCAATGGCTTCCGGCGGTCGTTCAACAGTCTTGTTTTTCGAGGGTTACCTATCAGGATTTTCAGCACTGTTTGATGTTGTTTAATAAGGATTTAGGTCTTTCTATGGTCTTTTTTAAATACAATAACAAAATATTGCAATATTTGATGCCGGAAAGTGAAAGAGTACTCTGAGAATGATTTTTACTCGAATTAGGTCCAAAACATTGATTTTTGGTTATCGATTCAATACAATTCTTCAATATTCCCTCTAGAGGTTTATTTGATAATTTTAGCGATGAGAATGTGATAAATACTATAAAATTATTATCTATTTAGTACATGCTATATCATCCATACGAAAAAGGAACTCTTCTCGTTATGGCGCAATAACACTGGGGACTTGAGATATCATACATTTCATCCAAAAGATAGCATTTTTCTCTCTGAGACTCCAGGGATCATTTCTGGAATCAGTCAGTGATGACCTGCAGCGCTAATGTTGTTTCAGGTAAGTTCTTATCAATAGACTGTTGTGATTAAGACATGCTCTGTATTTTTGTCAGTTTTAAACCGTTTTTTGAAACTGCTAAATGATATTGGTGTGGACCATCTGACAGAAGACGACTACAAACTTGACGAGGATTATTTTGCTAGGCGTCATGACACGGTCAGTAGTGATAGTGAGAGTGATGTGCAGAACGATTGTGATACATTTGTTCAGTTTACAGAAATCTCCCTATTGAATGATCTCTGGTTTTGACTAATAAATCCCAACCAAAAGAAAAAGTCTAACAACATCGTGTAGTTACAGGAGCTAGTTCGTATCCCCAAAACGTAATTTGAGGGCGTGATCAGGAAAACAATTCGTCCATTGTTAGAAAGGAATTGACCACACCCATGGTTATACGATTAGAAACTTACTTTACTTTACGCGAATAGGCCCAGAAGACCGCGCGATGTTGAACAAATCTGCCTCCAGAGGGAACGATCCTTTGTTTTATCTCTCCAGTTTTCTCAATCTCCGATCGCAGCCAGATCGTTCCTGACTCCATCCATCTATGTCATCCTCGGTGGTCCCTGAGGTCTTCACTCCAACTAGTTTGAAGTCGAGGTCACTCACTCTCTGGCCACCGCAAGTTGCCCATGCGCGCCACGTTACCAAGCCATTGTAGACGTCATAATCCCCACAATTTTAGCCTCT
>JAKCPI010002991.1:0-18281 GCA_023213315.1 Euborellia annulipes
TTCTGGTAAACAAGTTTAAAATGCAACTTTAAATTGTCGAAAAAAAAGAAAAAATTGTGTCCACTGAGACCAGTCACCCCAGATTACTACTCCCCCCTCCCTCCGAGAAACTCGTCTGGATCCGCCCTTGCTTTTGATAATACCTTCTTAAAATATTTTATGGCTCCGAGGTAGACCATTAGCTGGTTTCAAATTCAAGGGTTGGCATCCCGTCTCAGGCGAGAAATTGGATACCAATCAATTGAAATAAATAGTACCTATTTCTAAATGGCCTTAAATGCCGAAAAAGATAAAAAAAAAAAATAATAATAATAATAATTTGAACAACCCTGTTCATACGTGTAAAACAAATGTTTGTTTTTTAACAAAAAATTTATTTATTTTTTAATTTTATTAAATGTCTTTCAACATCAAGCCCTAGTTGGTAGCGTGCCTACCTTCTATACCGAACGTCGCGGGTTCGGACCCCAGGCAGTCCGATGATTTTATTTAAGGCATTTGGATCCAAATGGCTTAAATAAGAATGCCTGGGCCCCAATACGTATAATAATCAATAACGGATATCGTTTAAAGCCTTAAATGGCCTAAGTTGCCGAAAAGACTGTGTGTATGTGTGTGTGATTGAGAGGTGAATGAGAAAAAAGTGTGAATGTTTTTAATTTAAAAACATCAAGCCCTTATAGACCCCGTTCATATTTATTTCAATTAGTAGCCATTTCAATTATTTCACACATGTGTTCATTTTGTTTTTATTTCTTATATTATACAAAAAAAAACAAAATCTAATCAGTCCAATTTGTGTTTCTCTAAATGAAAGGAACAACCGGAAATGGCCCTTAACAGGAGGGGGAAGATCATTAAACGGTCGTTAGTCGCAGATCATCATGCAATCTCCCTTTAATATATTTTTTATTTAAATCGTGACCGGCATTCCGAGGTGTCCGTTGTATATACTATATAAAATGGGATGAAACAATCCAAGATGGCGCGAGGGTTGGAAGTTGAAGTGCCGAAAAGGTTCGAGATGCAATCGCGGTCACGCAAAGACCCTCGTGGAGAGAGAACCGGAAGGAATGGAAGGAAGAGGTAACGGCAACACGAACACTCCTCCAGTTTAACTGGGCAATTAATGACCGACACTTGTGCCACCTCCCTTTTAGGAGGGGACCCGAAAACCACCCCCCATCAATTCCGACGAAAAAGCAACCAAGCCCCGGATCGAAAAACAAATGTCATCCTATAAAGAAATGGTCGTTTTAATCAGTTATTTATCTTTTTAAAGACTTGCATACAAGGTTTGTTTTATCAACACCAACGTTTCTCTTGAGTAAATAATTCCGATTTAGATTGTTAGATATTGGTAATTAATTAGCATGTGTTCAATTTTTGATTTTGCGTACAGTCGCCACCACAAGTGCTCGAAAGTGGAGCCTTGAGCTTAGGCAACTAACATGCTTAGCTGTCTTAAAAGTAGCTTTTTCTTAAGATGATTTGATTGAGAGATGGTTCGACCTCCAGGGGGTGCAATTTTGCCAAATCTTGAGCATAAACATACCTCGCAAATTTGCTATATTAACTGGCTAATGAACAGTCTTTTTGAGCGTTGGTTGAAAAAATTCCATCCTTTTCAAACAAGGCTCTATCTAGTTAAGATGATTTATTTATTTTAAGAATATTGGTTTGGTTAAATAAGCTCCAGTTCCACTCTTGACCCCATCAGGCACTTGTGGCGCCGACTGTACAAACACTCTTCATAAAGAAATGAAGATTAGTGCTCGCTCTAAAGATCTAGATGGCTGTGAAATACTTGTTTCTAATTCCCCCAGCTCCTGAGACCATTTGGACCATGTTATGCATGAAGGAACCAAGCGCTAGTATGATCGAAATTGAGATAATACCCTCATCTTGTAGGGAAAAAGATCTATTTTTTTTTTTAATTTAAATCGCAACATTACTCTGTTCGCTTTTTTTTGTATAAAACAAGAAAAAAAGTCATTGCCATTTGGTTTGTTTACAATTGTGCAAATGAAATGGCCTTTATCTCAGAATTAGGTTAATGGCGCTTGGTTCCTTCTTGCATAACATAGTTCATTTAAGGGTTTATTTAATCAATATTTATTTAATTTGTATCGATGTTTGTTAATTGTTGTTTTGTATCGATGGAGACGTTCCCACGCTGTTTTTTTTGGGACCACCCATTCGTGTTTCTGCAACGATCTTGGTGGCTGTTGCTTTTCTCTGTTGTTAAGCCTTTTTACTAAGCTACGCTTTTACTTGTCAGAAAACATTTTTTTTTTTTTTTTTTTTTTTTTTTTGTGCTATCTCCCGATATATTATTTATTTTGTTATTTCCCACACAGCACAAAATATTTTTTTTTTTTCTCTTTAATCAGCGACCTTAGGTCATTGCCATTCAAAATACAATATTTGTAAATATGATTATGTTATAAAGGTGATACAGAAAATTAATGAACATGCAACGAGTCGATATATGATGATACATTAATGAATATTTTTTCCAAATTATAGTCCTTATCTGAAACATGCTGATCGAAAATGTTCTTGATAATAAAAAAAATTAACTGTTTGAGCTTTTCGTTATTTTCTATATTTGATGGGTTATTCCTATTTTCGAAGTGGGGGCTATTTAGGATTGGAACTGACGGAATATTCAGATGATTAGATATATTAGTAGTGGGTATAAAATTTGGCGAGGATCTTTCAGCATCTCGAGTCGAACTGTTTTCTTTTGATGAGCTGCAACGAATATAATTGTTAATTCGAGCTGGTTGTTCCGGAGTTGAGGATCGTGCTTTATTCGCATATGATTCTTCTTGAGATTTTTTTTGAAAGTGATATTTCAGCTTCTAGAAATGGCAGATTTTTATCCGACATTATTCTTTTTATTTGGCTTTGTCTATTAAATTCATAGCAATTGGCAGCATCATTTGCTTCGTGTAATCCTTTGACAATTCGCACATTTAATAGGGAGAAAGCATTCTTGCGAGGAGTGTTGATGTGAGTTTGCGCATCGCTGGCATCTTTTCTCATTTAGGCAATGGAACATAGTGTGTCCATATTTAAAGCAATTTTGACATTGTACTACTCTTTGTATTAATGGTTCGACTTTACAAATAACTCCAAAGAGTTTAATCTCTTGGCAATGACTGCCCCCGAAACGTAAGGAAGACCACTGGAGTGTTTATCCTATTATTTGGATTATATTTATCTTTTTTTTGTACATCTTTTAATTTTTAAAATTTGCTGTTCTGACTCAATAAAAGAGATAATATCGTCTTCTGATAGTGAGGTGTCTATATCTCTAACGACCCCTTGTCTCGTTAAAGAAAAACTTGGTATAAAAGCAATTAGATCCTTTGCGACCCATAGTGAAGACTGTACTAGGGTATTTGCATATGTGAAGTTATTTAATAAAATTTTAATTCGATATCTATTTATCTTATTAATATACCTTACATCTTTATAAATATCTAAAAAGTTATCTCTTAAATATTTTCCAACAGACATAGAGTGAATATGTTTCATACTTTTATTTTCAATATAGACCACAAATGGGCCCTTGTCGGATTGAACATATAAATTATTTTTATATTTTAAATATCTTGCTTCTATATTTTTATTATTAACTATGCTCTGAGAAGCCGAGTTTATCTGCGTCAGGGCAATTGAATGTGTAGGGAGATTAGAAATTACCTGGTTATTACCCTCTGGCACATTAGTATTATTATTAGTTAAAGGGGCAGCAGGCCTTACTTTTGCTTGTAATGATGAGTAGGAACCGACCGAATATTCGGTTTCGGTTACGGTTTCGGCCAGTTTCGGCCAAAAATCATGGTTTCGGCCGTAGTTTCGGTTTCGGCCGGCCGAAACCAGAGTCTGAAAAAATGGGATGAGACTCGCATGCAAAAAAAATAAAAAAGTCAAATAATTTGCTCTTGAGGGAGAAAATTTTAGTCTCCCTAAAAAAAGGTAAAATGATTTTCACGGGAGGGAAAAAAATTCAAAAAAAAAAAAAAAGTAAAATGAAAAAAAAATTTTTATAGGAAATACAAGTTTCGGTTTCGGTTACGGTTTCGGCCGAAACTAAGGTTGAGGCCGAATATTCGGTTTCGGTTTCGGTTTCGGCTGAAAATCTTGTTTCGGTCGGACCCTAATGATGAGCTTGTTAAATCCTCCTCCAACTTCCTTTTGGGGGTCTTTTCAGAATCAAGCGCAGAAGCAATCCTAAATAGATATTTATTGTCCTCTTCCATACTATCCTCTTCGGAAAATTCATTAAACGTTTTGTCCTTTTGGGTCCCCATTGGGGCCCAATTTTTATCACGGAGTAATCAAATCAACTTAAAATTAAGTTTAAAACTTAAACCGCACTTGAAAAATTAAAATATATTAATAAATTTGTAAATTTACCAGGAGGCGAAAATTTCTAATGTTTATCTTTAGAAAACCGCCTATTGGATCGCACAAAATATTGCTCGAATGTTGCAGGAATATTACTATATTATAACATTGTTGCGGTAATATTTTTGTAATTTTTTTTTTTTTTTTTTTTTTTTTAACATTCACACTTTTTTTCTCATTCACACTCACATTCGCACACACATTCACACAGTCTTTTCGGCAACTTAGGCCATATAAGACTTTGACGATAACCGTTGTAGAGAATATATCTATTGTGGGGTCAGGGCATTTCTATTTAAGCCATCTGGTATCCAAATGGCTTAAATAAAATCATCGGACTGCCTGGGTCCGAACCCGCGACGTTTGGTATAGGAGGTATTTTTTGTAATATTGCAAATAAAATATTGCTGCAGGAATATTATTATAATATTGCAAAAAATTTTGGAATAATTTGATTCGATTTAATAAATTGCAATATTATAAGAATATTACAGATATTTTAAATTGGGTATAGGAGATTTTCCCCCCACCCCTTTGCTTCAATCTCTCTTTACAATCTACAACCTACTCCCCCCTCAGAAATATTTTATTTGCAATATTTTAAAAAAATATTACTGCAATATTGCCCCAATGTTATAATATAGGAATATTCCTGCAACATTCCAGCAATATTTTGTTTTGAGTGGGTTAATTAATTCCGGCCATTTGGAAAAATTTCTTGCTTGTTTAATGAACCTCTTAAAATCATCAGTCCTTCTTGTAGGTGGACGTCTTATCTGTCTTTTAGTGCTTGGTTTTCAGAGATTATTTTCTGCCAATATTTTTTTTTTTTGAATCTGCTATGAAGTTTAGAGTGCATTTCTTTAATATTCCTCCAAGTACAGTGACTTTTTCGCCGTTATCTCAGTTATTTCCTTAAACTAAAGTTGAATAGTTCATGATTTTTATTTTATTTTTATAATAAGAATAATATAAATATTAAAGATTATTATTATTATTCGCCTGCCAAAACTTGAAAATATTTTTCCACTAAATTATCTCTTCTTGACTTTGGCCAAGTCATAAATTAGATAAAACTAAATCATGAATATTTAGATGATTTGAGTTTAGTTGAGTTTTTCTTAGTTCCCAAGGGAGGTCATTTATTTCTATAGCGAAAGATGAAGATATATTTCTTATTTTTTTCCCTCCTGTGTTTTATTTCCCTACCCTTTATCCATGCAAGTAAGTAACATTATCTTCTATTCTACAGGGGAATCATTTATCACTCATCATTTCAAAAGATTTTGATATACATGTATATATGCAAGGAATATATATATTTTTCTTTTTATTAATAATTTAAAACTTGGAATAGGAAGACAAGGAAGTAGTTATTTTATTATGTGACGTTTTCCAAAATTAAATTTCTTGGCTGAGGATGGTTGTGTGATGCAGCCGAAATATCCCAAAGAAATTTTAGATATTTGGAAATCAATAGTGCAAAATAAAATTAGGATTTATCTTTTATTTTCAATTTATTTTATTATTCTTATTCTGAGATGAAAGTATTTTTTTAATTAAAACATTTTTTTTTTTTTTTTAAGATCCTGCCACTCAAACTAACTGTGGAAGACCAAATTGTAATATAAAACCTGGTAAGATCATTAAATTACATTATCTTTTAAAATAGCATTTTTATTATGCAAATTTCCATCACGATGGAGGAAGCTAATGCATTCAGACGAAATATTGACAAAAATATCAAATATCTCATCTCCGTTTCACTGTACAGATGGATTGATTAAATTTTTAATGAATCAAGCTCAAATTTTCTACTTACCATGGGGGTATGTAAATATTTTGCTTGCTGGAGGCCTAAGTGACCATGAATTAAATTGCTCTCATCGTCATTTGTTAATTTTCAATTAGAAATCAACAAAAAAAAAGCATGTTTGTGCTTTGGAACAATTTACCCAATCAATGAGTCAATTGGGCTGCCTAACTTCCAGCAAGCAAACCAGTGGCGTCATTTGGGGGGCGGGGAGGGGGGCATTTGTTCCCCAAGGGCTCTGATTTTTATAAAATTTTATATTATCCTAAATAAAATACTTCAAAATACATATACGAGTAGACCTATAGAAACTGTACAAAATTAAACAATTAATTAAATTAAATACAGGGTCCCGGAAATAACAGGTACCTAGAAAAGGAGATGATTCTACATGAAAATAAAACTTTTTTTTCCTATAAACTTAATAGTCCAGACGCTTTTTTTCAAGATACAGTGGGTCAAAGATGATTTTTTTCTTTTTTACAATATCCTCGAGAACCGTTTGAGATACAATGTTTACACTTTACACATTAAACAAGCGGAATAATGAACATAAATCGTGTACAGAAGCTAAACATTGTATCTCAAACGGTTCTCGAGATATTAACAAAAATAATTCAACTTTGACCCCCTGTATCTTGAAAACGAAGCGTCTGGGCTAGGAACCGACCGAATATTCGGTTTCGGTTACGGTTTCGGCCAGTTTCGGCCAAAAATCATAGTTTCGGCCGTAGTTTCGGTTTCGGCCAAAAGTGGCCGAACCTTTCGGCCGGCCGAAACCAGAGTCTGAAAAAATGGGACGAGACTCGCATGCAAAAAAAGGTCAAATAATTTGCACTTGGTAGTCCAGTCAAATTCACATTAAATTCGCAAACGCGAAATAACGCTGCATTTTTGGTATGTTATTTTTGACGCCTTAGGAGAGTGTGAAACCACATTTTGCAATCAAAAAAAGTTGTGCTACCTGCAAATAGCGAGAAAAATTTCAAAATTTTCGGACATTTTTCAGTTTTTTGCAGTTTAATTAAAAAATATGGGCTTGATCATTAGTTGTTATTATCATTTTTAAAGTGCATTAAATTTCAAACAATTGAAGCCAAACCACACCTTTGTAAGTTTAATAGTTTTTGAGATATGATACAATTCTCATGTAGGGGCTATTTAAAAACTTGTATTATTGGAATTTTTGTTTTTTAAGTTTATAGGAGAACTATAAGAGTATTGACCCCGTTTTGCGCTTAAATGAAAGGTAATTAAATGTGCTAAAACTCAATTTATCACAACTTTTCTCTTAGCATGAGCCGTTATGTCGATATTGGGCTTAAAACACAACAGAAATTTTAGAATTTTTAATGTTATTTATGTTTAAAGCCAAATATCGACATAACGGCTCATGCTAAGAGAAAAGTTGTGAAAAATTGAGTTTTAGCACATTTAATTACCTTTCATTTAAGAGCAAAACGGGGTCAATAGCTCTTATAGTTCTCCTGTGAACTTAAAAACAAAATTCCAATAATACAAGTTTTAAATAGCCCTACATGAAATTGTATCATATCTCAAAACTATTAAACTTACAAAGGTGTGGTTTGGCTTCAATTGTTTGAAATTTAATGCACTTTAAAAATGATAATAACAACTAATGTCAAAAGCCCATATTTTTTTAATTAAACAGCAAAAACTGAAAAATGTCCGAAAATTTTGAAATTTTTCTCGTATTATGCAGGTAGTACAACTTTTTTTTGATTGCAAAATGTGGTTTCACACTCTCCTAAGGGGTCAAAATAATACCAAAATGCAGCGTTATATCGTGTTTGCGAATTTAATGTGAAATTTGACTGGACTATTACTGCAATTTTTGTTTTTTTACGATTACAAGAAAACTACAAGGGTTACTGACCCCGTACTGCGCTTAAATGAAAGGTAATTAAATGTGCTAAAACTCAATTTATCACAACTTTTCTCTAAACTTGAGCGGTTAAGCCTATATTCGGCTTTAAACATAAGCAAAACTGAAAATTGTAACATTTGTGAAAATCTTGTACATTTTTCAATTATCATATCTCAAAACTATTAGAGATACGGAGCTGCAAATTGGCTTGAATTGTTTCAAATTTAATATACTTTAAAATGCTATAAGCAACAAATTAAAAGCCCATAGTTTTTGAATTAAACTGCAAAAACTGAAAAAAGGAAAATTACGCAGTTTTTCTCGTACTACGCGGGAAGCACAACTTTTTTTTAATTGCAAATGGTTTCGCACTCCCCAAGGGGTCCAAATAACATACCAAAAATGCAGGAATACTTTACGTTTTGCGATTTAAATGTCGATATTGACTGGCCTATTGAGGAGAAAAATTTTAGTCTCCAAAAAAAAGGTAAAATGATTTTCACGGGAGGGAAAAAAATTCAAAAAAAAAAGGTAAAATGAAAAAAATTTTTATAGGAAATACAAGTTTCGGTTTCGGTTACGGTTTCGGCCGAAACTAAGGTTGAGGCCGAATATTCGGTTTCGGTTTCGGTTTCGGCTGAAAATCTTGTTTCGGTCGGACCCTAGTCTGGGCATATTAAGTTTATAGGAAAAAAAGTTTTATTTTTTCATGTAGAATCATCTCCTTTTCTAGGTACCTGTTATTTCCGGACACCCTGTATATTTTGGCTAAATTTGAGTACCTATTTGTAAGTAAATTTTAAGAAAAAAAAAGGTTTGCCCCCCCCCCCCAAGAAAAATTTGAACTGACGCCATTGAAGCAAACCCCAGGGATGGTAGTATTTCTATATACTGTCAAAATCATCATCATTTTTAATTCAATCATGTTTTATTGGTTTATTAAAAATTTTGTTAAAATAAATACGTGAAAATAATAAAATTCGAGATAAATATGAAAAATATAATTTTAGGCTGCCGAAAGGTGGCACGGTTAGTATTAATTATTTTATGCCAATACATAGATTAATATTATATTTTATTTTTTTTTTTAGGTAACCCTGGATATTGTATTCCACTTTCAAGTTTTAAAGATGATTGTAACCAATGCACTTGTAATGCTCAAGGAACTTACGCTGGATGTACCTACAAAATTTGTGTTTGAATATAAAATTTAACATTTTTATTCACTAAATCCTAAACCACAAATAGTCATAAATAGTATGAAAAATTCATAAGATATGTTAAAATCAAATTATCTCTATTATTAAATAAAGCATTAAAAATTTATTCTTTACTTTATTCCTAAGATAATAGGTTGGTATATTTTTGGATTCTTAATAAAATACTTTTTATTTTAACTTTTATTTGCAGGAATACTTTTTAAATACAGTAGAGTCCCGTTAATCCGAACTAATTTAGACCTAGGGTCGTTCGGATTATCGGGAAGTTCGGATTAACCGGAATTGTAAGCTTCAATTAGTTAATTTTGATAATAAAGTCGTATTTATAAGGTTGTAAACCGTGAAACTTGTCGGTGATATTAAACTCTAAATAAATATTTCATAATAATAATAATAAAATAAAGTTCCTTTAATGTATAATTTTCATTTTTATTCCTCTTAAAAAAAAAAAAAAATCGTACTCAAAAAGAGTTCGGATTAACCGGAAGTTCGGATTAGCGAGGTTCGGATTACCGGGACTCTACTGTATTATTTAATTAGTGATTTTTCACTTTGATTTGTTGATAAAAAAAATGTTTTTTCTTCCCCCTCCACATCTATATATAAATAAATATAAAAAAATATCTTAGAACTGCATCTGAACCATCACAATATTTGACTCTAAATCTCAGAAGCAAATTTAAAAATTTTCGGGTATTATTTATTATTCTTTAAAAAATATGTTTCCTCTTGGCCATGTAGCACAGTGGTAAAGTTCTAGCCTCCTTTATTATTATGGGAGTTTTTAATTATAGACCACATTTTGCTATTAATTATTTATTAAAAATGTAAATACTGTACAACGTTTCAACTACTATGATTTTCTCTACTTTGGTACCTATTTTCATTATTAAGACATAAGGCTGCAATAAGCCTCAGAGAGCTTTGAAAATAAGTACGATATAGACTATAGTTAGAAAATGATTTAATTGTTAATATTACAAAAATACCACAAATTTTTGCAAAATAAATAAATCCCTCCTTATCACTGAAATTGTGTTTTTATTATAGTGCAGAACTTTGCCTTTTTTTCTTTTGCCGTCAACCCCCCGAGTAAACTTCGCGACCCCCCTCCCACTGGTCAATACTAATAAGAAAATTTGTTTTCTCCAATTCTTTGTGAACATAATTTTATATTTAATCTTATTTTTACTTGTATTTAATTAGTGATTTTTTTCCCCAGAATTTAGTTATATCTCTTTTTGGGAATTTTTCCACCACAGAGAGAATACGTATTTGCATTGATTTTGATTTTCAATATCAAAAATGCGATGCCGTACAACAATCAATAAAACTCTTAAAATATTTTTCCTAATAAATTTATTTTTTTTTAAACATATTTTGATATCAACATGACCTTCCTTATTCATATACTTACCTCTTGTGAATCGTAAAAAATTCTCAATTGTTAAAATTTTCTATTATAAGTTATTCCTTAAATTTCGAGCTTAACTTTTTTTTTGCCGCTTTGTTCAATTATCAATAAATCAATTTTTCATGTGTATGATTCACATTTTAAAAAGCATTTATCAAATAACTAATAACAGTGATAAATTTTAAAAACATAATACTTATCTTTTAATTAGAAATACATTTTACGTGTATACTACGACAATTTTTTATCACATCAATACTTCCAATTATTAATTAACCTTATTTTTTTTTTATTATTTGCACAACTCAAATAGGATTGTATTGAGAATTTTTCTGCAAATTTTATAAATGACAATCTTATTCAAACAAAGTTTGTTGTTTTCTCGATAATAGATCTGACGTTTTCGAATGAATAATAATATATCAATAGTATAAAAAAGGAATAACAGACAGTTTGGCACAAGTTTTTGAACTGAGCAGAACTAAAACAGCTCTAAAACAAAATGAAACTCTCCATTTTCTTATTCTCTTTCTTAATGGCCGTTTCGAGTAAGTAAAATTATTTACGATCGTATATTAGACCCATTTCTCTCAATCTTTTTTTTTTTTTTTTCAATAACCAACCCATTAGCCTTCGGGCTTGGTATATGGTTTAGCGTGCAAGCCTCGTATACCAAAAGTCGGCCCCAGGCAGTCCGATGATTTTATTTAAGCCATTTGGATACCAAATGGCTTAAATAAGAATGCCTGGACTCCCATTATGTATATTAATTAATAACGGATATCGTCAAAGTCTTATATGGCCTAAGTTGCCGAAAAGACTGTGTGAATGTGTGTGTGAGTGTGAATGAGAAAAAAGTGTTTTTTTTTTTTCTTTAAAAAAATAAAAAAATAAAATAAAATTTAATTGTCAAAAAATATTTTTCTCAGGGGGGCTAATTACCCCTTTTCACCCCCCCCTGTATCCATCCTGAAAAAAGTGTTAAAAAATAAACACCTATTCCTTTATAATTTTTAGAATAAATTAAATCTATGATATTTTTATCGGTAAGCGATTTGACAATGATCAGGGTAGGGATCCAAACCCCCTATAAAATTTAAAATGACAATTCAAAGTATGAGGAAATAATCTACTGTTATACTATTTTTTTTTTTTTTTTTTATTTATTTATTTATTTTTTTTTTTTTATTAAAAAAAAACACTTTTTTCTCATTCACACTCACATTCACACACACACATTTTCACAATCTTTTTGGCAACTCAGGCCATATAAGACTTTAAACGATACTCGTAAAATATCTATTGGGGGTCCAGGCATTCTTATTTAAGCCATTTGGTATCCCAGTGGCTTAAATAAAATCATCGGACTGCCTGGAATCCGAACCTGCGACTTTTGGTATACGAGGTTAGCACGCTAACCCCTACACCAAGTCCCGAGGGCTTTTTTTATTAAATTAATAAAATTTCAAGCCAACGTAGACATTCGCGTTCTGTTTTTAACAATTATCTTTTGTAATATCTTAGTTATTTGAAAAACATATTTCTAATAACATTGTAAAAACAATAATAATTTCAAATACATAAAGAAATTACTATGGTCACAAACAGAACCGAAACCTCAGAGTTTGTTTATATGTAATATAATCACACCCACATTTGGGGGATAGAAATTTGTAAAAAAAAAAATTTTTTTCACTGATAATAAAAAATAATTAAAAAAAAAAAAAAAAGATAACTCGTTTTCAGAATTTGCCTTTTTCGAAATATTGGATAATAATAATAATTGATAATTATTTTTTTTTTTTAGTAACACTTGGATGTAAATCAGGAACAAAAATAGAATGGACTGGGGTTCCCTGCACATGCAATTCCAATGGATCTTTTTATCTTTGTGATAAAGTCCCTACACAGCCAATTGATTATAGTAGGTTTTTTTTTTAGCTTCTTATATAATATTGATATTATTATCATCTTTTTGAACATCATCATTTATCATTATATATACAAATGACAAAGAATAAATTATCTACAAAAAAATACTCGTCTTTTTTTAATCTAAACTCAGACGAATATGTCCCGTAATCCTTCTATAAAAATTTTCAGAATCGTATCCCTCAACTCCATTGATTCATTTTGTATTTTATTAATTAAATAATTTTAAAAATATTTTTTAATCTGATAATTATTTTACAGACACCTGCTCTGACAAAATAATAAAATGGGGATGTACCACTTGTGTTTATAATGGACAAAAGTATATATGCGGAGAACCAACCTGTCAACCTAATCCTCCGTTTGGTATGTTATAATAAAAAAAATTAAAACAAAATTTTAATGATTTAATTTATTTAATTTTATTTTATTTTAAATGAGATGAAGAAGAGATAGAAAATAACGAAATTTATTTATTTTCACTCTGGACCATCGATTTCGGTTATTATAATATTAGGGTGGGTCGTTTTGTCACTTTTTTTTGAGCGAAATGTAATACCCGGCAAAAGTGGCCCACCCACATGGACATTACAGATATAATTTTTTTTTCGCATCGTTGGGAATAACATTAAACACTAGGGCAGCGTTTTCCAAACTGTGAGGCGCGCCTCCCTAGGGAGACGCGGTCTAGTCTAAGGGGAGGCGCAATATTAGCCACAGCGAGCAATTTTCCAAACTGAGCCAAAATTATTTCTTTTATTGTGACGTTTAGGCCATCTTCAGGGCCGGAGGCGAGAATAAATGAAATTTTGATTTCAAAATTAACATATCATTTTTTATTCACATTTTTCATTCAAAATTAAAATTGTCATTTCACCCACAATAGAAGCTGGCCAAATGGTGTTCTACCGGGGCCATTCTTGTAATAAATAATAATAAAAAAAAAATTGTCATTTTTCATTCAAAATTAAAATTTCATTTATTCTCGCTTTCGCCAAATTTCTTCTTTGAATTAAAATTTTGAATGAAATATGACAATTTTAATTTTTAAATTTTAATTTTGAATGAAAAATTACAATTTTAATTTTGAAATTAAAATTTCATTTATTCTCGCCTCCGGCTCTTTAGAAGGCCGAAACGTCACAATAATTTTGGCTGCATATGACTAGAAAATTTTTTTTTTTTACTCCGCTTTAATATAAATTAATATTTTTTAGCATTAAAAATTTTTGTTTTTGTATTATTTTACAAAATGGGGGAGGGGGGGGGCGTCATATGATTAAGGCGTTGTAACATAAAGTTTGGAAACCACCACATTAAGGGCACCCTTTATATTTAGTAACGTACACCATAACATAATATAGAAAAGTAAACTTTACTAGTCACTGAGTAAAAATACATTAATAGTTTTGTTAGTTTAAGTATAGAGTATTTTTTTTTTTTATCTCAATATTTTGAGGCATCCCTTAGCCAATCTCGCGGCACCCTTGGGTTAGGGGGAACTGATATAGTGGAATAATAAATTTGTTACCTGAATAAACTCCCACAAACGAGCATAATTTCTTTAAAAGTCCCTTCGCCAGAATGTTCCACATTAAACTATCGTCATTTTTTTTAAATTAAATTATGTTTGTACTTAAAATTCGTTGTTTTCGCCCTTTTCTTCGTCTTCTTTAACATAATAAAACAATGAAAAAAGTAAAAATATTAATTTTATTTATTTTAATAATGCTTGTTTTTAGGTCAACCTGGTTATTGTATTCCCAACGCTGTTATCGGAAAAACTTGCGTTTGTCTACCAGATGGAAAATATCACTTTTGTGAAGATTGATAAGATATTAATAGCTTTAAGAAAAATAATTTTTTAAAAGTTGTGATAAGAATGTAATTTATTATTATAAGTGATTTTTTATAATTTTTTTATTTTAAAAACTTGATAAAACAATATACACTTCTCTTTTTATTTTTTCATAAAGGCCTCTCTTCCTGATCTGGGCAACGGACCATTCTTAAAACTTCTCTAGACTATACCGGTATAACTTAATAATATAATAACAATTGGAATTGAGTTGAGGCTGTGTCAAAAAAATCTCAAGACTGCCTGCTGCCAATTTATTTTATTAGACTTGCCTTACCAAAATGACGTTTCGGTCCGTTGTTTAGTTCCATCTTCAGAGCCTGTTATTTGTAAATATAAACTTATATCAGTGAGACACGTTCGCATGACAGAAGCGCAAAGACTAATGAATTTTTTGACTTTTTTTATTTGAAGTTTGGTGAGGAAGAAAAACATCTTCATGATATTTTTAATGCCTTTTTATTAAAACTACCATATCTTTTAGTGTAGTGGTATTTTTCCTAATTCAAAAGTTATTTTTTTAAAATCAATATTTTTTTTTATATTTAATTTATTTTAATATTTTTAATATCTTTTGGACATAACATTAGGGTGCATGCACCCAATCTTCCACTATGGCAATAACAGCTATTGCATTTATTCGGAAATGAAGATTTAGGGACACAATATCCGGGTTGTCCTGAAAAAGATAATTTTATGTTTTTATCACAATATATATATTGCCCTCTACCATTGTAGAGTTCTGCCTCTTGTGTTAGGGGTCAAGGATTCGCATCCCGTCTCAAGCGATAAAAATTTATTTCAAAGGGATTGGCTACAATCCAATTGAAATAAATAGAGAGAGGCCTTCGATGCCGAAAAATAACTTAAACTAAAATAAAAAAAATATTCATCGCCCAGCCTCAACCCACCCTTGGCTTTTTAGGTTATCAATATTGATAATATCTAATCCATCGGCTGCGGAAGGCGGTGGGGAGACTGTTTTTTTTTTTTTTTTTTTTAACATTCACACTTTTTTCTCATTCACACTCACATTCACACAGTCTTTTCGGCAACTTAGGCCATAAGACTTGACGATAACCTTTCATGAAAATATCTATTAGGGATCCAGGCATTTCTATTTAAGCCATTTGGTATTCAAATGGCTTAAATAAAATCATCGGACTGTCTGGGGTCCGAACCCGTCGCACTCTAACCTCTACACCAAGCCCGGAGGGCGACTGTTTTTTAATAATATAATATATTTTCTATTGTTAAGACTATATTTTTTTTTTCTCTAACGTCATCTAACACCATTTAGACCCCATTCCTATTTATTTCAATTGATTGGTAGCCAGTGCCGGATTAAGCAAGATGGCCCTTAGGCAGTCGAAATCTCGGTGCCCTGTCAGCTAATAATTTTTCCTATATGATTTTATTATACAACAGTTTTAGAGTCCGGCCCCCTTCCCTAAAATGTTCCCATGGGGATCGTAGAATAATCGAAATTTATATACATTTTAAAAATTTTCATAGAGAATTTCCCATTGAATAAAACATTATATAATTTTAAAATATGTTTATAAAGGTGGGTGGGGTAAATCCTCAAAAATGAGTTCGTCATCGCCCCCCCCCCCCTCCCGAAAAATAATCATATATACTCCTCTACGATGCTTGCCACTTTTACCAGAGGTCGCGGGTTCGCATCCTCAACAAAAATTAATTTCTATTGAATTGGCTATCAAATAATTTAAATAAATAGCGACGGGGTCTAAAATGGCCTCAGATGCCGAAAAAAAAGTTGAAAAAAAAAACTAATGTTGCGAGGCCCCTAAAAAGCGTGGTGCCCATAGGCGATCGCCTACTCCGCCTAATGGATAATCCGGCACTATTGGTAGCCAAACAATTGAATTAAATTTTCGAGAATCGAACCTGGGATATTGTAAAGACTATTGATCTCATTCATACATAGAAATTAATATTCGTGCTTACCCAATTCCACCGTATTACACGTTGGTTCGCCACATTTTATGAAATCCTCATCTTTAAATTTTTGACATCGACACGTAGTACATGCCCAATTTATTATTTTATTTTGACAAGTGGCTAAAATAATATCTCGTTAATCTATAATTATATAATTTGAGAAGTAAAAGATTCCGATTACCAAAATCGATATCTTCGCTAGGAATACCGCAGTTATAATTCACAGCATCTGAATTACATTCACAAGTCGTTCCAGACCATTCGATTTTCTCACCGGGCACGCAACAAAAACCGACATCTATTAAAATTTAGAAAAATTGAAGAAGTATTGGACTGAAAAGCAAAAATAATGACTACTTACTTATACAAGTAAAAAACAAGAAAAAATTTAAAAGATTCTTCATATTAATGAGACAAATAAGAAATGAATTCGCCTAAAAATTGGAAAAGAAAACTTCTCGTTGCATTCGGACAAAATGTATGCCAAGATACAATTTATATATTAATGAAAATGAATTTATCGAATGTACTTAGTCTATTTGAAGAATTATAAATAATCTAGAAGGTTAAAGATTAAATATTATTTATTATCATTAAATAACATTTCTTTAAAAATAAGGAAATTTGGTGTGAAATAGAAGAAAGTGAAAAAAAAACAAAAAAAAAAAAATGAGCTTGTTAATATCCAGTTGATGTTTTAGAGAAGACGTATTATTTTTATTATTGAAACAAACAAAAAAATTAGCCCATTACCAGATAGATATCTCTAGAAGTTCAAGGTCTGTTCGATTATGACATATTTTTTTTTTTATAAAATATAGTCGCAAAGCCCGCCTTCGGCGGGCTTTCCGCCTAGCCAGGGGGCTACGCCCCTGGACCCCTTGCTCGCCTTCGGCGAGCAAGTTTATTCCCAATTTGGTGATACATTTTCCCTTGTTGAATGCAAGTGTTAAGATGTTAAGGAAGGATCTTATTTTCAAGCGAGGCGAGGGTACCTATTGGGAACAGCACAAAAGGGTCTATTTATGACTGTTTAAAGGGTGAATCACCTCTCTTCGGGTTTTTCAACTGCTGCGTAGCCCCACCCCCAGCCCATAGTTTAGATTGGAAGCTGGTTCACACAGCATAAAGGACGCTCTCTAATTTCTAGCCAACTATGTTGATATTTGTGTTCCCATTTTGAAGAAATTTGATTATCTCCTAATTTTCCAAAACATCTAAGATTTTCTAATTATTACTACGGTTAATTCCCAGAGCCATGTATTATAGGTGTACTTAATTTCAAATGGTTCATTGAAAATCTGTGGAGTTTCTATAGAACATATACAGACAAATTTACATACATACATTGGTTCAGTCGTTTAGGCGGATTTTAGTTATATATATAGTATAGAAGAATTAGATAGATAGATAGATAACATCATTGTTTTAGATTATTTGTAACTCAAAAACTCGGTTTCACAGGTGCAAACCCAGAGCACAATTTTTATTTATTTTTTTTTTTTTAATCGATTTTTGCTAAGCATATTTTAAAATTTTCGATAATGAAAAATAACCACGAATCCGATATATGTGATTAAAATAAAATAAAAATAACAGAAAAAAAGTTACACGATATTCAAAGAAATAAATGCCATTTTTTTTTTTTGTCAAATTTTGTACAATTTAACATTGAATGCCTCATAGTTTTCCATTTTGCTCAGGGGCCCACATCTTGTGGGTACGTGGATGGCGACCACGAGCTGCCCTAGCTGGGACTTTTTTCTAGG
>JAKCPI010002992.1:0-11416 GCA_023213315.1 Euborellia annulipes
ACGTAAAGAAGGTTCTCTCTCAATGATGCATTCTTCGAAAGGAGTAGGCTACACGCCGGTGCTGAGGGAGTCCCTCCTCAAACCAGGACATCCTCCATAGCATAGAAGAGGTTGGATAAAAGGAGCCGGTTGGAACCAGAAATAAGGATTAGTTCACTAGCTAGAGAAGAAAGCAGGAGGAGGAGTTAGAGATAGGAAATGATGTAACTTCACGGGGTGCCGGTAGATGGCTACGGCCAGAGGCCGGTTGGGTTTGAGGTGTGTGTCTCCGTACACGTAAGCACCTCGGGTAAATAAACGGGGATCCCGATAGGAATTTCAAATCAAAAAAAAAAAAAAATTCTCAAAGTGACCCTCACAATAGGCTATTCTTTGATAGAATACTTAACTAAAATTTCTTCATGTTTGTTGCAGAGCTCTGCACAAAAGATACAAAATTTTCTTATATATAATTTAATTTTAATTAACAAAGCGTACTAAGGGGCAACAACACTTTTTAAAAAAAAAATTCATGAAATCAATTTGAAAGTTTTGAATCATCCCCCGACTTGTCGTTTATGGTGCAATATTAGTGAGTGCCTCTCCCAGATTTTAAAGAGGGGTGACAGATGTTCTCTCTCTCTCTCTCTCTCTCTCTTAGACTCTCTTCTAGATAATTAATTTTTATAGCAATCTTAAAAGTGATGAATTTTGAGTTATCTGTCTGTCTCTTCAGGGAGGAAATAGATGATGAGATAGATTTACTTTTCTTTAGATAATATTAATAATAATAGAGTAATTAATTAATTTTTAGAGTCCTGAAATAGTGAATAACAGCCCTGTCCTCTACATCCTCTGACGTGATGGATATAAGTAAGGACCAGCCCTAAGAGAGAGCATCTTGTCGATGAAATTAAAATTCGGCGGGATGCAAACCCTCGATCTAAAGCAGTGCTTCTTAAAGAAGTGGGCCGCGGCCCCTAGGGGGCCATGGATTACCCGCAAGGGGGGTCATAAAGAGTCTCAAACTGTGAGAATTATATTTCCCAATGCCCCCGGAAATAGAACCCAGAATCTCCAGCCTACTTGGCCCTTTACCAAACCAGCAAAAATGACATTTCAATAAAGAATAGAAATGGCTGTGATGATGATTGAATAAGTAACTCATTGAGGAGAGCAGAAATAAAACTTTTATATTATTTCGTTGACGTTTCGGGAACGCATCGCTACCATTTTCAAGAAAAATAATTGTCACAAAAGAGATGGAGAATTTTATAATGTAGGGCATACAAAACTACGATTATTAACAAAACGCACGTTAGGCATAGTATTTAACAAAATAACAATTGTATGATTTATTAATTAGGCTGTTAAGGTATGTAACAGCAGTATATTATAAAATTCTCTATCTCTTTTGCGACAATTATGTCGTCCTGAAGATGGGAGCGATGAGCTCCCCGAAAAGTGGAGGAAATAATACAAAGATTTTTTTATTTCTGTTGGCTGCTCTTCTCATGGGCGTAACTAGAGGGTGCCGGGGGAGGCCCGGGGGAGCTCCCTGCCACAAGAAAAATTGAGAAAATATGGGGCTTTTCAGGCCCTCCGAAGGATAGCTGGTCCCATGCCCCCCTGGTCGCTGGGGGCAGCGAGGATGGCTGGACCCATGCCCCCCAGCCAAATTCTCTAGTTACGCCCATGGCTCTCCTCATTGAGTTCCTTATTCAAAAACCTTTATAATATTTCGTCTATTTATGTGCGGTCCTCATTTCTTTCACCAAGTAAAGATAAATCTTATATGGAAGGGGAAGAGCCACCCAACAATATAAGATTAGTTAAAGTGTACTTTGAATAATAATATCTCATTCAATACATAAGCTTATCTCCAAAAACATATTGGGCAACCTGGTAAACATATCTATTAGAGGGGTGGCCAAGCTCCTTGAGAGTCCGAGCCATTTGAAATATTTTGGGAGCCGCATTTAAATATTTATATTTGCTCAGGGGCCTACGTCTTGTGGGTACGTGGATGGCGAGCACGAGCTGCCCGAGCTGGGACAGGCAGTCCTTCAGTTCTTTGTATGACTGTCTCTTCCTTCCTCATTTCAACAGGCGTCAGACCGTGCGACGGGCCGGTCTGTTCTATTTCTTCCGGTCGCAAAAACGCATGATAGGGTTGGAGGGAAAAATGAGGTCCGCCGACCCCGCATCGCGGGAATAAGACAGAAGAAGAATTAAATAAGTATATGCAAAAAAGGTATTTTTACAGAAATTATATTTATTGAGAACATATAAAATAAAAGTACAAAATATGTGTATTGAATTTATATACAGTATTAAAAATTAAACCCATTTATTTTACTTCTCTTGATAATTATTTAAAATTGGTAACAGCACTTCTCAGTAACATTTATCGAGAGCCAAAATAATCCTTAGGAGCCGCAGGTTGGCCACCCCTGATCTATTATTTATTAAAATTATTGAAAAAAAATGTATCCCCTTCAGATGTTTTGTAATCCAATCGTAATTTAAGTAAAGCATTATCTTGTTACAAAAAAAAAAAAATTATATCTTATTTGGTAATTATTAAAAGATTTTTGTATTTTGTTTTTTGTTTCATTTCCATTCAACCCATTTGTATTCTTTTTGATGTTAAGCAATTGTTCTCCATGTACAGTGTACATTGGGCATTGTGACACAGACAGACAGCACTTTGGTGGTCCTGAAATGCTTAGTAGCAATCGTCGTTGTCGTTATCTTGTCCGGTCCACCCCATTCCCTCTCTTTGGCAGTAACGTTGCGCCCTTCACCCCCTACCACCGCCGCGCTATCGATTTTGACTTTAAGAGAGGGCTTTTTTTCCTATAAGAAGGTTCATTTTTCACCCTTAGAAATCATACCACTCCCTTCTCTGCTAAGTTACACCCCCTTATTTTTTCCTTCCCACCCCCACCCTCTTCCCGACCCCTCCCTTATTTCGTTTCTTTAGGAGAAGGGAAGGGAGCAACGCCAAGCCAACGAGAGAGGGAGGCAGTCTCCGAGAATCGATAAAAATTCACCCTTTCCTTTCTTTCACTTCAGAAAATTTATTTTTGTTATATCCTTCAAGTCTATATAAGGTCGTTCCTTAAAAAAAAAAATTAAAAAAAAAAAAAAATATATATTAACCCTATAAAAAAATCACTTTTATGATATCATGTTGTTTATTAATCCGTTAATTTAATTATCGATAATTTTTTTTTTCTTTTTTATTGCAGAAATAATTTTAAGATAGTATCATGTATATACAAGATAAAAAATTGTCCCTACTACTGTATTTCTTCTGTAGGAAAAACTCCCCTTTTATATTCCAACCCCTACTTTTTTATCGTTATTTGGACGTCGGAGAATTTAAAATTCATCAAGGCGGGCGGCCCACCCTCTCGGGGGCTCCCCTTTTTCGTCTTCTTCTTCTCTCTCACTCTCTTCTCTCACTCCAAAGCATCTTTCCCTCCCCTCTTTCTTTAATTTCGTTCCTTTTGTTATTTTTTTACAACCCTTCCCGTTCGCGAAAAATAAGGATAGCAAAAACTGGTTTAATTAGATCCCTCGTTTTTGGTAAGGCAAGAAAGAAAGACGAGAGAGAGGGCGAGGGTATTTTATATTCCTTACTCCCACCACCCCTTGTGTTTGTATATTTGTGGAGCTTATAGGTAATTGCAAAATACAAATACAAAGAGAACGAGAGAGGCGAGGGACAAAAAAAAAAAAGGAAATATTTATAGATCCATAGTGCTGCTTTTTATTGATTTTTCATTTCATATTCCATTAAAATTTGAAAAAATCCAAATTATATCAATCTATTGCATCTGTTTTATTTTATTTTATTTTACTATGTTAATGTTATTTTGGCAAAATCAAAAAGATGTTAATTTAAAAATAAATATATTTTATATTTATACTGTGTATGATAGTTGATGTTTCCATATTTAATAATTTATTAGAATAATAAATATAAATTATTTTGTAAATTATATAATTATATAGAAAATAAAATATAGTAAAAGAATTCATTCGAAATTACATTAAAAAATATTAATATTATTTGAACGATTGATGTTATAATATAATAACTAGAGTATAGGCTATATATATTAAAAATTATTATTATCAATGCGTTTAGAGTAGGCAGAGACATCATTTGGGAGTTGCGGGAGAGGGGCGCATTTGCCCCCCTCCCCCTCCCCCCCCCCCCAAAGGTTTTGGAAGAAAATAGTAAATTCTGTGCTTAGCCCCCTACATACAAACAAACTCACACTCTCTCTTTATAAATAAGTATAGAAGATGGTATAGATAATAGAGTTATATGGACCCTGTTATGCAATAGTGTGTTAAGCGCCAAAAAAAATTAAAAATTGAGTTAAGCACGGAATATTGTTTCAAATGCTATAATTAATAGTATTTTTTATGAAATATGTCCTAAAAAACATTTATATTTAATGTTAGTTGCACAATTGATAAAAAATATTATATATAATCCAATGAAAACAAAAAACTTTGTTAATTTTCTCAAAAACTCGGTAGGTGGCGCTTGACTCAACTAATGCGTAACAGGGTCCATACATATGTTTATATGTATATAAATGACCATAAAGTAAAAGAATTTTCGCCCCCCCCCCCCCCCCCCCCCCCCCCCACGCCACCCCCCCCAACCCAAGCACAAACTGAAGTGACGTCACGGAGAGTAGGATGCATGCGTTTAAACGCCTCAGATAGAAATCTCTCCCCTTAGAAGTAAGGGGATTTAAGGGAAATTGTCTGTAAATATTAAAGAACGAATCCTTTGGCCTGGGAAATAGAACAGCATTCTCAAGATCAGCGGTTTCTAAACCTTGGGTCGCGGGCTGATTGGAACTGGGTCGCAAAGTCTAAGGAAAGATAAAGAAATTATATATATCTGGTATTTATATAAAATTTATATATGCACTGGGCCGCAGCGTTTTTTTTTTTTTTTTTTTTTTTTTTTTTTTTTTTTTTTTTTTTTTTTTTGTTACGGAAAAAGTGGGCTGCACATCGAAAAAGGATGCTCAAGATCATAAATAAATCACTTCAGGTTTAAACATTTTTTTAAATGAGAAAATATATATATTGAGGTTAAAGGAAACCCCCCTCTACTCTCTAAAAAAAAGAATGGTTTAAAATGCAAAAGGAAAAGTAAAAAAAAAATATATAGACAAAAAAACATCAAATACAGATAAAAGTTAAAACTAGCAAGAAAAATTAATTTCTATACTCCCTAATCCCCTCCCTGACGTCAGGAACTGCTGCACTCTGGAGGATTAGTTTTTGAAATTCGGACATGATCGACACCATAATTGACTATCCAAAAAGGGAAAAATAAGTAAATTCTTTACTTTTCTATTTAGTCCACTTTTTGCTTTGAACTATTCATAAATATTTATTAAAGTTTTTTTTTCAACGCAAAGCATTCGGCAAATCTAGATATTCGATAAACTTCATTGATCTCTATAAAGATTTTTTCTTCATTCATTCGAGAGAAATGACGTCAAAAGAGAGTGCGGTCAATTACATCAGGTTTTTTATATTTTCCTTAAAAGTCACTATAAACGGAATATTTTAAGAAGTTCTCTTCAATTCAATACTATTTTGACCTTACAAAAAAAAAAAAAAACTCAAGATTATAATCACAGATAATTTATCTCCCCACTTTTGTTTTATAATCTTATCTGAATTTAAAAAATTTTCATTTCGCCCACTTGCTCAAATTTTAACCTTCTCTTATCATAGGTCTATGTAGAGAGAAAGTATTGAAATTAGCATAAAAAATCTTATCTCAAGATTTTGATGGAAATACACGTTTTGAGGGCTCATGCGACTCCGTGAACAAAATTTCTCAAGAACGAAAAGAGCTCCGAGGATAAAATTTGATATTCGATTAAACACAGAAAAATCTGGAGTAACAGCATAGCACACAGCTATGTATTGTCTAGAGCAGCCAGATTCATATGCTTGTCAAGTAAAGTGGGACGCAACATTATTTTGGTCATCTATTTAAAAAAGTTAAAATAATAAATAAAACACAAAACCTAAATAGCCTATATTATTATTATATATTCGCTAGGTGGGCCACAAGGGACAAGGTTGAGGTATGACTGATTTAGAGTAAGAAAATGTTTTTTGTGTGTTTTATTTTTCTTTCAACGAGATCTTCTCTATGGGATTCATAAAGTCTCCTAATTGAAAGTTCCCTAGTATTTTTGGGTTGTAAAATAACAAATACATTTAAAAGTATCTTGTATTTTCTTATAGGTACATACGGTCATTTAAATCAAAATAGATTTAATTTTGAGATATAATAAAAAAGTACCCTCAGTAAAGTACTTGTGCTCTTATGCCAATTTAATCCAAAATCCTCGAGCCGACTTTGAACAGTGAGGGACAATATTAAGTCTCACCCATGCGTTTTCTACTTGTTATTATTTCATTGTTTTTATAAAAGAAAATGAAATTATTAGAAATTTTTCTAGGTTTGAACCATGAAAGTTTCCATTAAAAATTATATAATATTTTTTTAAAAACAATGAAATAATCACAAGGAGAAAGCACATCGGTGGGCATAGGCGTAGCCACGGGGGGGTTTTGGGGGTTCAAAACCCCCATTGGACCCAAGCCATGACTAGATATTCAAGCTCTATAATGCAAAATACTTTTCTCTCTATATATTTCATATATGAATTTAGTAGGAGAAAGTAAAATATAATAATTTTCTCTAGCTTAAAAAAAAAAATTAAATAAAACGCAAAAAAAAATTCGAGAAAATTCAGAATTTTCCCATTGAAAAGAATTGATTTTTGTTATGCTTTATAAAAAAATTAAAGCCGCTTAAAATTGATTAAATCTCGCAAATGAAAAATAATAAAAATTATTATATAAATAAATTTTTTATTTTTTTCTTAAAGAGGTCTGAGATAGGAGTCTGGTCAAAGAAAACACATAGAGAGACACCCGGTATTTTAGGCCCATATACATAAAATTAAGAGATTTGTATTGAAAAGGGCGGGCCCGAGCCACCTCGAGGGGGTCCAGGGGGAGCAAGCGAAGGTGAAATTAAGTGGCTAGTCATATATTTCATTAGACGCTATACTGCCCCATTAGTCGGGGTGGGGGGAGAAATAATCCTAAACCCCCCCATCAAAAATTTCTGGCTACGCCTATGTCGGTGGGACTTGATATTGTCCCTCATTGTAACTTATGAAATTTGTGTGTCGAGATATCACTCGTTTTTGAGTTATTTCGTTTAACTCACATTAATCAAAATCGTTTGAGAAAATTGAATAAAAATTAGATCAGTAAAGTAATAGTAGTATTTTATTTATATTAGATTTAAAATGTATCGATATCCGTTATTAATAAATATACATATATGGGGTCCAGGCATTCTTATTTAAGCCATTTGGTATCCAATTGGCTTAAATAAAATCATCGGACTGCCTGGGGTCCGAACCCGCGACGTTTGGTATATGAGGTTAGCACGCTAACCTCTACGCCACGCCCCGAGGGCCACTTTACTCTTGTACTTCATAGGAAAGATAGGAGAAATGGTTGCCATGGTAACAAAATATAAATATTCTCCCATATTTATAAATTTTACATCTTGAATTCTAAAATATCGGCGGTAACTAAATATATGTCGACACGAAAATTCTGGTGTGACAAGCACAGAACACAACTTTCGGAGAATGCTGTGTGCTGTGCGACAGTCACACCAGAATGTTTAAATTAAAGGCCTCACTTAAAGAAATACTTATTTTTAATTTTTAGCAGGTGTCTTTTCTTCATTTTTCAAACCATCAAAGTTTTTTTTAAGAGAAGTAACTAAGCATACTAATGATGTAAAAAAGCTGATCTTTTTCGCTCAAATTTCACTTTAATCCCGTACTTGAAAAGAAAAATTAACGAAGTAAGAAAGAAAGAACAGTATTATCATCATTTAGTAGAAAATCAATTTATTTTGTGTCAAAAAAAAAAAAATAGATCTAATATCTCTAATGGAATTTTATCATAAATAGATAAATTTATTAAATTCAAACTACAATTTCATATTTAATATAATTCATTCATTAAACTTTTATATGTTAATCTGGAAATTTGATAGAAGTTGTCCAACCATAAATAGATTTATATTTATTTACTTATTTCAATTATTTGCTAAATATCATTATTATCTTTGTATGGGCGTAGAATGAATTTAGTTTATTAAAATTTACTTTATAAAAAGTTTTTTTTTTTTTTTTTTTAAATAATTTCATATGGCTTGATAATCAATAATATCAAGAAAAATAAACTGAACCCATTGGGACTAGCATGAGGAAAATAATTGTATCATTCATTCATTGAGAGTAACTCGACTTCATGTCACCTGACAATTTCCATTGATTTTTCTCCCGAGTATAAACACCTGTTCCTTCACGGAAATGAGTTAAGTGACATTAACGGTGATTGCCATTCAGGGTCATTAAATAGTACAAAATACTTTCGACTCTTAAAGGCAAGGCGTCCCTGCCCCTTGGAGTAGGGGTCAACTCCCAGGGGGCCATATTCTAGAAATTGGTCTCTTACTGCTCAGTTGATTATTTTTCTGCTCCGTGTTTAATAATTTTTTTTATGGTTTTTTTTTCGAATTAATTCTATTGAGTTATATCATATTGAAGCTGATTATCTACTCTATCTGTTGAATATTTTGTTTCACTTATAGTGTTAATAGTTGATCCATTATCTGTGTTTTTGTGTTTTTCATTGGACTTTTTGTGAGTTTGAAACTTTTTTATTTGACTTATCTAATCATTTCTTTGAATTTCCTTAACTTCACAAAGGAAAAAGAAAATTAAATTGTTTTTTATTTTATTTTTTATTCATATTAATTCAAATAAAATGCCCACCAACTGTGCAAAGTGTGGTGAGAGTATAACTCGTTCCACCAATTCTCCGATCTCAATTGATTGCAGGATGTGCAAGCAATTGTTTCATCTCATCTGTGTTCAAATGACCTTAGAAGATATTGACAAATTAAAAGGCATTTGGGAATGTGATAATTGTGTCAGTAATACTCTGGCATCTAATAGCTCCTCTCAGCCAAAACCTGATTTCGGGGATGCTGATGCCTCCTTGGAGGACCTAACCGTGGAACCCAATCTAATGAGTATTGCTAAATCATTAGAAACTATAATTCTTTCCCTGCAATGTGCTCATAATAAATTAGACTCACATTCTCTTCGCTTTACCGACCTCGACTTTAAATTAAAAAGTGCACTTGAGGATATAAAAGTTCTCCAGGAGTCTAAGAGGAAACTGGAGCAAGAAAATATTTCTCTCCGCCATCGAATCGATGATTTGGAACAGTCATCTTTAGAAAAATCTCTAGAGATAAGGGGTGTTCCTGAAACGCAGGGTGAGAATTTGCTTACTGTTATTGGTGACGTCATGCATAAGTTGGGAACGGATATAAAACCCGAACATATTAATAAGGCATACCGTTATGGGTCCAAACAGAGGAGGGATCGATGTATTCTGGTGGATTTCGTGCGCAAGGGTGATAGGGACCAGGTGATAAAGGAAAGAAGAGTCCGGAGGGATTTTAAGATTAATAATCAACTGATCTTTATCAACGAGGCGCTTACTCCAAATAATCGAAAGTTATTTGCCCTTGCTCGTGCTGCAAAGAAAAATGCATCTGACTTTAGGTATCTTTGGGTGAGGGACGGACGAATATTGGCAAGAAAAAATGATACGAGTTTGATATTTCGTGTCTCTTCCGAGGATGAAATTCGTAAGATTGTTTAACGTTGTCCACCTTTTCAATATGCATTCAAATTTTTTAAATTTTTTTTATGATAATAACTTTCTTAACAAACAGTTTAGAAATGAAGTAACAGGGAGTTTTGTTAACTTAATTCAGTTAATAATAGAGTGTTTTTTAAACTTTTCTTTTTTTCTCTAAAAATAACTATATTTTTAATTTTTATTTTTCTTGAAGCCGGATTAACGCCGAATAATATTTATACTCTCTCTCTTTATCGAATCTCTATATTAATGAAAAATTTCATTTTATAAAAAATGATAACAACTCTATCTCACTTTTCCAATGTTTATATTTTGGCTCTTTAAATTTTAATTTGTATTTGGTCACTTATTTAAGGATCTATTATTTTTATGTAACTCCTTTTTTTATATTTTGCCTTTATAATGAACCTCTCTCTATTTATTTAAAATGACATTGTCAGTATATTATCAGAATGTTCGCGGCCTTAGATCCAAAACCCATAATATTCGATTGAATTCTTTTAATTGTGACTTTGATATTATATGTTTAACTGAGACTAATCTTAATTCAAATATATCAAATCAAGAAATTCTTTCTTTATGCCATGGTTAGACGAGATAGGAATTTGCAGATATCGGGGAAGCTGGATGGAGGGGGAGTAATGATAGGCATTAAAGAACACTTAAGATTCGTGGAAAGAACTGAATGGTCCACTCTTGCGGAGGACCTTTGGATCACAATAAGTTCAAATAATTCATTTAAGCTACATATCTGCTGTGTTTATATTCCTCCTCAAGATTGTGCTGCTTTAAATTTATTTATTGATAACTTAGCTTCTCTTTGTGATGTTTTATCTAATGATAAGATTTTGATTTGTGGCGACTTTAATTTACCTTATTTAAAATGGGAACGATTTGGAAATAATACATGGTTTTTTCCTAATAACACTTATAACGCTATTTCATCTAATTTTGTTGATACTATGGCCCATTCTAATTTAAAGCAATTTAATGGAGAACTTAATATTAATCACAGGATTCTTGATTTAGTTTTAACAAATATTGAAAAGACCCAAGTAAAAAGTACTACTTGTCCACTTACTAATATTGATCTGCACCATCCCCCCCTGATAATCTATGTGGAATGTAGTTTGAACAGAGTTTTGAATAATAATGCCCAATTTTTTTATAATTTTAATCGAGCTGATTATTCTTCTTTGAATGATAAATTTTTATTGATTCCCTGGGACAAATGTTTTAATAATTTAAGTGTTATTCAAATGGTTGACAAGTTTTGTTATGAAATTATTAAATCCCATATAAATCTTTATGTACCTCATTATAAAATTAATAAGAGATCATATCCCAATTGGTACTCTTATGAATTAATAAAGTTAATTAAAAAAGTCCAGAGCCCATTTATTGTATATAAAATCTAAAAATGTTACTTACTATAAAGAATTTTCAACTCTTAGAAAACAAGTTAAAATCCTGACTCAACAATGTTACTACTGGGCATATTAAGCAAATTGAACAATTAATTCCCCATAATATAAAAAAATTTTGGAGTTATGCATCTTCTTTCAAGAAGAACAGTATACCCTCTTGTTTACAATACAAC
>JAKCPI010002993.1:0-13649 GCA_023213315.1 Euborellia annulipes
GCTTAGAGATTCGTTATTTTATTAGTATATAGAGATTATTAATTTTAATATATATTCCTTGGACTAAATGGCGGATGACGCTTCCACTTCAATTCAAAAAGATGTTTTTAAAAAAATAATTTTTAAACTTGAATTAATTTTCAATTTAAAACTAGTCTTTTGGGATAGGACACTCTCAGGTGGAGATGTCAGCAAGTTTAGAGACAGAAGAAATGACAGCTTCAAAGGAACCCCCCCCAATGATACCTTTTACTATATTCTTTGACTTTTTTGTTTATTTAAAAAATGGCGGTCAACTCTCTTAATTCTCCACCTCAACGAAAAAAATCAATGTATTAACCAAATTATAATCAATTTAAATTCAAGTGTGGCATATCATTTTAATCAGAAAAATGGCAGCTTTTAGTATCAGCAATAAAAATTAAAAATTATATTAAAAAAAAACTATTGTCTTCTATGAGATCGTCTAATTGCTCGATCATTGCTTCTATTTGAAAGATTATTATGCAATTTTGTCCAGTGACTGAGAATTGGTTACATTTGAAGGGATATAGAATATGAGAATATAATAAAACAGTATAATTATCCACCCTCACTCTCCAACTTCCTCATTCTTAGCGAGTTTTAATTCTTTCTTGTGAGTATATTTATTTATTTTTTTATTTAATGCAACTTCATTTGCATTTGGAATGTGTGACCAAAGTGTTATAAATGTTCAATTAATATTATTATGAAATAAATCAACATTAATGGTGACTAGACTACGTAATAGCTGGTTATTTATTATTATTACTTTGCATTTGTTTGCATAATAAGAAAATTATATTAAACTGATGTGACCAGCACAAGAGAAAGTGAAGTGTTTATTTAATGGATGCCAAAAAATAATTGGTTACAATTCTTGTCACCAGGGGCGTTTCAGTAAAAAAAAAAATACAAACATTCTTCATCGAATTTTCTGAAGTATTTTATTTTGAGTGCATATATGGTTTGCATCTTCACATTTGTGTGTGTGTGTGTAATGATAACAAAGTAGTATGTTAATGGCCCTCATAGAGGACATATCAGGTGCCCTTTTGAAAGGCTATTGCCCCCTTTGTATTAATATATGTATCATGTTCGAATAGAGCAATACACAAAGGGTCATTGCATCAATAACAACATCAACAACAACAATCTATGGAAAAACAAAAACAACGGCCATGGTTAATCAAATGACTTTGAGAATTTGATAAAGGAGAATAGACAAAAGAGATGATTAAATCTTATTTAATATTAAGCCATTCATCTATTAATTACTTAAGATTTTGTTGAAATTTCGCTTTATGGAGATAGTTGAAATTTTCTTTTCTTAAAAAATTATTATATATTCTAAAAGTTGCCATTTTTCTGTTTAAAATGATATATCACACTTATAATTAAATTTATTGCAATTGGGTTAAAAAATGCTTTTTTCCGTTCAAGTGGAGTGAAAGCTCCGTCAGTCATTTTTTTTCTATTCAAAATAACAATAATGAAATATAAATTTAATTTAAATAAAAATTTAAATATTTTTAATTAATAATAAATGTAGGATTTAATTAGTTTATTTAGTAATTTTTTTTTTTTTTAATTTCCCTTTTCAGCTGCAGAGGCCATTAGGGTATTTTTTGAGGTTAAATCCCACAAACCTACATGTCATTTATGTAAAAATATAATTAATAAATTTTTTATACACAAAGAATACAATTTCGAAATAAATATCAATCATTATTAAAAAAATAGAAATTTTTTGTTCCAAATAACATATATTTCTTATCGAATATTTCAAAAGCTGCCATTTTTTAAATGCTTTTATTTAACTTACTCTTTCAAGGTCACCAACTTTATGGCTTTGTTAAGGACACTTCCCGATGAGCTAGAGGTGTGAAATTTGATATTTAAGAGTCATTTTTGATGACGCAAATTGTGAGTTTGGTTTTACCAAAATGGACCAAACTAATGTGGTACTTTATTTGAAACCCTTCGTGAATTAATGTAATTTCAAAAGACTTCCCGATGGGCTAGAGGTGTGAAATGTAATACTTAAGAGTCATTTTTGATGACGCTACTATATGGTGGTTTTGATCAAAATAGACCAAACTAATGTGGTACTTTATTTGAAACCCTTCGCGAATTAATGTAATTTCAAAAGACTTCCCGATGGGCTAGAGGTGTGAAATGTAATACTTAAGAGTCATTTTTGATGACGCCACTATATGGTGGTTTTGATCAAAATAGACCAAACTAATGTGGTACTTTATTTGAAACCCTTCGCGAATTAATGTAATTTCAAAAAGACTTCCTGATGGGCTAGAGGTGTGAAATGTAATACTTAAGAGTCATTTTTGATGACGCCACTATATGGTGGTTTTGATCAAAATAGACCAAACTAATGTGGTACTTTATTTGAAACCCTTCGCGAATTAATGTAATTTCAAAAGACTTCCCGATGGGCTAGAGGTGTGAAATGTAATACTTAAGAGTCATTTTTGATGACGCCACTATATGGTGGTTTTGATCAAAATAGACCAAATTAATGTGGTACTTTATTTGAAACCCTTCGCGAATTAATGTAATTTCAAAAGACTTCCCGATGGGCTAGAGGTGTGAAATGTAATACTTAAGAGTCATTTTTGATGACGCCACTATATGGTGGTTTTGATCAAAATAGACCAAACTAATGTGGTACTTTATTTGAAACCCTTCGCGAATTAATGTAATTTCAAAAGACTTCCCGATGGGCTAGAGGTGTGAAATGTAATACTTAAGAGTCATTTTTGATGACGCCACTATATGGTGGTTTTGATCAAAATAGACCAAATTAATGTGGTACTTTATTTGAAACCCTTCGCGAATTAATGTAATTTCAAAAGACTTCCCGATGGGCTAGAGGTGTGAAATGTAATACTTAAGAGTCATTTTTGATGACGCCACTATATGGTGGTTTTGATCAAAATAGACCAAACTAATGTGGTACTTTATTTGAAGCCTCACGCAAATAAGGCCCTATTAACTATAGTTTTGAATTTTGATATTTACGAGTCATTTTTTTATGATAATGAATAATTTTTCAATTGAACCAAATCAATACAGGCCAAACTAATATGGTACTTTATCATATTGATGATTTTTGATAAGACTAAAAGACTAAAAAGCTTAAAATAAAAATAAAATAAAAAAAAGATTTTAAAAAATGCTTTTATTTAAATTGAACTAAAAAGAGAGAAATAAGAAAGAAATAATTTAATTGTTCTTGTTAAAATTTTTTAATATTTATGACTTAAAATAAAAGCGTGGGGCGCGAGCCTCGGAATCACTTCGAAGCGCCCCACGCTTTTATTTTAAGTCATAAATATTAAAAAAATTTTAACAAGAACAATTAAATTATTTCTTTCTTATTTCTCTCTTTTTAGTTCAATTTAAATAAAAGCATTTTTTTAAAAATCTTTTTTTTATTTTATTTTTCTGATTAAAATGATATGCAACACATGTATTTAAATTGGTTACAATTTGAATAAATAATGATATTTTCGTTGAGATGAGAGAGAGAAAGAAGCGTCTTCCGCCATTTTTTTTTTCAAAATAAAATAACAATAAATAAAGAATATATTTAATACTATCTTTTAACTTAAATTATTATTATTAATTCTTAAAATCTTTTCTTTTTGAAATGATAAATTTTTTAAATAATAATTATTCATCACATCAGAACACATGTGACAGACATATGTTTAAAAAAATACTTTTTTGGTCAAGAAAAAAAAATTGAAAATTAAAAAATTTCTATAAACATTATATAAAAAAAAATAGTTTTCACTTTTATTGGCTGATAAAGATAAATATTTTGAAAAAGAGATTGAATGAATCATCTTATATTTAAAATTTATATTTCTTTGATATATATAAAAAAGAAAAAGAAAAAAAGGAAGGGGAAAAGTGTGAAAATTACCCATCATTCATCAGTAAAAATAAACATCAATTAAGAAATTTATTAAAAATTATATTCTTTGATTATTGATAAAATGGCGGACGACCTTTGATTTCTCCACCTCAACGAAAAAAAGGTTTTTCTTACCAGCTTGCAAGAAATTTCTATACAAGTGTGATATATTATTTTAATCAGAAAAATGGCAGCTTTTAGAATTAATTTAGGTTTTTTAAGAAATATATAAAATTCTCTCTTCCTGTTGACGAAAAATGAAATTTATATTCCTTTATATTTGTTAATAGTAATGGGATAGAAGAACATATCTATGTCAAAAGATATCTAATTATATTTCTGATAATGGCAGTCATGTCGAAATGTGAATTAATTAATTAATAAATATCATTAAACATATAATTTTGTGGATCAATTCTATATTTTATATTTAATTTACAATATTTTTATTAATTAACTGAATTAAACTCTTTCTAATTAAAATTTAATTTCTATTAATTATATTCTTTGGATATTGTTTTGAATTAAAAAAAAAAAAAAAATGGCGGACGCTAATCTCCATCTCATAGAAAAAAAAACATTTTTTAACTAATTTATATTGAATTTAAATACAAGTGTGACATATCATTTTAATCAGAAAAATGGCAGCTTTTGGAATATTCAAAATTATCTCAGAAAATAGAATAGATACCTTTTCCTTTGTATCCCGATGATTTGACTTCGGAAAATATATCTAAAAATATACTTGGAAATCACTATCACTCCCACTTTTTTTTTTTATACCCTTAACGAATCAATTACGTTTTAAATTTATTTCGTAAACAAAAATATTTATTACATACTATTTAGAATTTATCTCTCTTTTTCGCAGTTTCATTGCTATAAATAGAAATGGGATTAAATAGAATCCACAATTTATTTTTGTTGTTGTTGCACACCTGGAATGTAATTTTTTCTTTTTTTATTTTTAAATAAAACTTTAATAGTCAGATAATAAAAATAAAATTTTTCGTTTGATTGTATTCTTTGTGGAGATAGGCGGGAACACCCAAGTGCCACCTGTGTATAATGCGATTGTATTATTTCTTGAAACTCTTTATCTCAGCCAAAAACATCGGAGATGAAAAAGGGGCGCCTCGCATTATTTTTGCCTAGCGTCGAGGTGAAATCAAAAAAGTGCGCCTCGCTTTTCTGATTTATATAAAAGCGAGGAAATATTTTCACTTAAATAAAACCCCTACAGAATTTTATTTGTTTCATATATCCTCGCTTTTATATAAATCAGAAAAGCGAGGCGCATTTTTTTGATTTCACCTCGACGCTAGGCAAAAATAATGCGAGGCGCCCCTTTTTGCATCTCCGATGTTTTTGGCTGAGATTTCACTTCTTTTTGTGAAATATTACATGAAAATATTATTTATTAATTTTTGTTTATTAAATATTAAGTTATCCCATGAATAGATCTTTTAATATGCATTCCAAACAGTAAAATTAAATACATCGTGTGGTATCTATTCGAAACGATAAACATAGGATTTCACCAAATTTTATAAAATTTTAGGATTCTTATTTTTGTTATGTTGGTAGAATGTAAATACATCGTTTGGTATCCATTCAAAACGATAAACATAGGATTTCCCTAAATTTTATAAAATTTTAGGTTTTTTATTTTTGTTATGTTGGTAGAATGTAAATACATCGTTTGGTATCCATTCAAAACGATAAACATAGGATTTCACCAAATTTTATAAAATTTTACGTTTTTTATTTTTGTTATGTTGGTAGAATGTAAATACATCGTTTGGTATCCATTCGAAACGATAAACATAGGATTTCACCAAATTTTATAAAATTTTAGGTTTTTTATTTTTGTTATGTTGGTAGAATGTAAATACATCGTTTGGTATCCATTCGAAACGATAAACATAGGATTTCACCAAATTTTATAAAATTTTAGGTTTTTTATTTTTGTTATGTTGGTAGATTGTAAATACTTCGTTTGGTATTCATTCGAAACAATAAACATAGGATTTCACCAAATTTTATAAAATTTTAGGTTTTTTATTTTTGTTATGTTGGTAGATTGTAAATACTTCGTTTGGTATTCATTCGAAACGATAAACATAGGATTTCACCAAATTTTATAAAATTTTAGGTTTTTTATTTTTGTTATGTTGGTAGCACTCCTTCTTATCACGTTAATCTATTTCTATCTGAATGGATCTATCCTAAAATTTTTTATTCCATTAGGGATGAAAATTACTAATAATAATATATTTGTTCCCTAGATGACGTCATCGGGGGAGCAAAATAGTTAGAATTGTCTTTTCGCCATGTTAAAGATAGGACAAATTTGAAATTTTGAATACCTCTCAAAAAGTCACTTTTGATCCAAAATGAAATTTTATATCAAAGGTATCGGGTTTTTGATAGTATCTATTTGTATTTTAAATTTCATCCAAATCGGTCCAGCAGGGAAACCTGTAGCTTTGTCTAAAAATTTGAAAATTGAAGAAAAGAATGAAAAAAAAAAAAAGAAAAAAAAAAAAAGAAAAAAAAGGAAAAATAAGAGACTAACTTTTGACCTTCCGAAATTGGCAAAATCTCAACTTTGAGCCTCTGCCATTCTTTTTGGGACTGGAATTTTTTTTTGAATTTGTGCTCAAAATAATCCTTATTTATTCTAGTTTAATATAAAAAATTTGGCTCCGATATCTTAAAAACTTTTTTGAGATATTCGCCCAGAAAGAGAAAAGTTTCTCAAAAAAATTTTTTCACGTCCCTATCTTTTATTAAGGATTTAAAATCATTCTTGATAATATAGTCTAGGGACGACTCGTCCATCTAAATGCAATGGGCCATTGGCATCTATTGGAATATCAACTAAATGGTAGTATTAAGAGTTTCTTTGCTTTCTTTTGCTTTTTACTTGCTCGGCGACGAGTCGCTCCCGCGACTCTTGATATTCCAAATCTGATGATGCCTTCACTCTAACTTCAATAATAGTTAAAGAAAAACAATATATCTGATTTATTTTTATATTCTTAAGTTTTTTTTTTTTTTAATTTGTTATAAAACTCTCAAGATCTAACAAAAAAACCAATGATAAGTGGTGATAGATAATGCACTATGGCACAGACAAAACCCAATTACCTTTTAGAACCAGTAGCAAATTATAGTTCTGGATAAAATTCTATACTAACAGTTCTGAAGATGTCCTCAACCTAATTTCGAAATGTTAGGAAATAAATTTAAAAATATATAATCTAGCTTTTTTATTTCTATACAGTATTCTATTGAATTTTTTCTTCAAGAGTATCAAACAAAAAAAAAAACAAACATTCTCTGAGTTATTTATCATCGATAATCCGTGCACTATAGCACGCACCAAACCTGAAATGAAATCTTATACAGCTCTAAATCAAAGACCGAGATGTTGGGAAATAAATTTTCAATATCAAGATGATTTATTTATTTTTTTTTTTATTGCTTCAAATTCTTCAAGACTAACAAAAAAATAATTCTCTAGTTATTTACCTCTGACAAGTCGTGCACTATGCCGCATATCAAACCCAATACACCGGTCTAGGCTTCTTTAGAGCTGATTGAAATTCTACACTAACAGCTATACATAACACTAATCCCTATAATAGTTAATATTATTTAAAAAATCTGATTGTGCCACCATAGAATCGAATGTTTTTTTATTAATTTAATAATAACAGTTTAATTGTTTGCTTTTTTTCTCTCTCTCTCTCGATTTTATTTATCTCATCCGATATGACGTCATAGACCTGTTGATTGCTCAATAATAGATATGCAATGTTCAAATGAATAGGATTAATTATACATAGATAATAGGCTATTAACTATTTAAAATCTCTTCAGTCATAATGAATCAACTCTCAGATATTTATTTTCAAGACAATTTAACACTTCAAAGAATATAAATGAAATGAAATCTGAGAGAGAAAGAAAGAAGAGGGGGGAGTTATTTATATGTGTGGTTGATGTTAAATGAGTCAAAACTATTTCTCTTTCTCTCACTCTGTCTGGTTTGTTTGATCAAACTAAAAAAAAAAAAAATACAAAACATGTGTTATTTTAATTAATGAAATCAACATAAATCAGATGATTAGTTGAGATTATATCTATGGGAACTTCTCAACAAAAAAGGATGAAACTTTACAAAAAGATGAAAATATTGGAGTGGTACATAGCCAATATATTTAAAAAGAATAACGATTTTCTTACCAACATCACACCACAAATCTTTTGTGTTGGTGTTAAAAAAGATGTTTATCTCGAAACAAAAAGTTGTAATTGTATTTAAATTAATTTCCTTGACATGGTGAAAGCATTTTGAAATTTATTTTTGTTCCAAAATGTTTTAATTGCAGAAGTTACACCAATAGGCAATATACCTGAAAATGCTGAGTCAAATATATAAGTACATACACAACTAATAAAAACAAAAAAAAAATCTACAGGGGTTTAAAATTTCAAATTAGAATTTACCGCAGCGCGGTAAAATAAAATGATAGGAGAAAAATAAATGGTGAAATCTTTAGCTGAAAACTCATTCTTTCTAACAGTATATTCCCCATAATTATACCTCTTAAGACAGAGAAGTTATTCAAGCCGATAAACTTTTTTCGTGCATGCCCCTCTAACATGCCACTATAGACACATGATTTGTAAGACGTTGTCACGTCAAAAAAAATGAACGAAAGAATTCGAAGGTGGATTTGTTTCGACTTGATTTGAACAAGGGGATGTAATTTATCAGAGCGGAAACAGAAACAACAACACAATACAAGTTTAATTAGGGATGGGTGAGAAGAGATGCTAGCCAAAGCAAAAGCGGGAGGAGAATTAAGAAAATCAGGTTGTTGCTTGTCTTATCTAAACTATTCATATTAGAAATTGGTCTCTTACTGCTCAGTTGATTATTTTTCTGCTCCGTGTTTAATAATTTTTTTTATGGTTTTTTTTCGAATTAATTCTATTGAGTTATATCATATTGAAGCTGATTATCTACTCTATCTGTTGAATATTTGGTTTCACTTATAGTGTTAATAGTTGATCCATTATCTGTGTTTTTGTGTTTTTCATTGGACTTTTTGTGAGTTTGAAACTTTTTTTATTTGACTTATCTAATCATTTCTTTGAATTTTCTTAACTTCACAAAGGAAAAAAGAAAATTAAATTGTTTTTTATTTTATTTTTTATTCATATTAATTCAAATAAAATGCCCACCAACTGTGCAAAGTGTGGTTTGAGTATAACTCGTTCCACCAATTCTCCGATCTCAATTGATTGCAGGATGTGCAAGCAATTGTTTCATCTCATCTGTGTTCAAATGACCTTAGAAGATATTGACAAATTAAAAGGCATTTGGGAATGTGATAATTGTGTCAGTAATACTCTGGCATCTAATAGCTCCTCTCAGCCAAAACCTGATTTCGGGGATGCTGATGCCTCCTTGGAGGACCTAACCGTGGAACCCAATCTAATGAGTATTGCTAAATCATTAGAAACTATAATTCTTTCCCTGCAATGTGCTCATAATAAATTAGACTCACATTCTCTTCGCTTTACCGACCTCGACTTTAAATTCAAAAGTGCACTTGAGGATATAAAAGTTCTCCAGGAGTCTAAGAGGAAACTGGAGCAAGAAAATATTTCTCTCCGCCATCGAATCGATGATTTGGAACAGTCATCTTTAGAAAAATCTCTAGAGATAAGGGGTGTTCCTGAAACGCAGGGTGAGAATTTGCTTACTGTTATTGGTGACGTCATGCATAAGTTGGGAACGGATATAAAACCCGAACATATTAATAAAACATACCGTTATGGGTCCAAACAGAGGAGGGATCGATGTATTCTGGTGGATTTCGTGCGCAAGGGTGATAGGGACCAGGTGATAAAGGAAAAGAAGAGTCCGGAGGGATTTTAAGATTAATAATCAACTGATCTTTATCAACGAGGCGCTTACTCCAAATAATCGAAAGTTATTTGCCCTTGCTCGTGCTGCAAAGAAAAATGCATCTGACTTTAAGTATCTTTGGGTGAGGGACGGACGAATATTGGCAAGAAAAAATGATACGAGTTTGATATTTCGTGTCTCTTCCGGGGATGAAATTCGTAAGATTGTTTAACGTTGTCCACCTTTTCAATATGCATTCAAATTTTTTAAATTTTTTTTATGATAATAACTTTCTTAACAAACAGTTTAGAAATGAAGTAACAGGGAGTTTTGTTAACTTAATTCAGTTAATAATAGAGTGTTTTTTAAACTTTTTCTTTTTTTCTCTAAAAATAACTATATTTTTAATTTTTATTTTTCTTGAAGCCGGATTAACGCCGAATAATATTTATATCTCTCTCTCTTTATCGAATCTCTATATTAATGAAAAATTTATTCATTTTATAAAAAATGATAACAACTCTATCTCCACTTTTCCAATGTTTATATTTTGGCTCTTTAAATTTTAATTTGTATTTGGTCACTTATTTAAGGATCTATTATTTTTATGTAACTCCTTTTTTTTATATTTTGCCTTTATAATGAACCTCTCTCTATTTATTTAAAATGACATTGTCAGTATATTATCAGAATGTTCGCGGCCTTAGATCCAAAACCCATAATATTCGATTGAATTCTTTTAATTGTGACTTTGATATTATATGTTTAACTGAGACTAATCTTAATTCAAATATATCAAATCAAGAAATTCTTTCTGATGATTATGCCATGGTTAGACGAGATAGGGATTTGCAGATATCGGGGAAGCTGGATGGAGGGGGAGTAATGATAGGCATTAAAGAACACATAAGATTCGTGGAAAGATCTGAATGGTCCACTCTTGCGGAGGACCTTTGGATCACAATAAGTTCAAATAATTCATTTAAGCTACATATCTGCTGTGTTTATATTCCTCCTCAAGATTGTGCTGCTTTAAATTTATTTATTGATAACTTAGCTTCTCTTTGTGATGTTTTATCTAATGATAAGATTTTGATTTGTGGCGACTTTAATTTACCTTATTTAAAATGGGAACGATTTGGAAATAATACATGGTTTTTCCTAATAACACTTATAACGCTATGTCATCTAATTTTGTTGATACTATGGCCTATTCTAATTTAAAGCAATTTAATGGAGAACTTAATATTAATCACAGGACTCTTGATTTAGTTTTAACAAATATTGAAAAAGACCCAAGTAAAAAGTACTACTTGTCCACTTACTAATATTGATCTGCACCATCCCCCCCTGATAATCTATGTGGAATGTAGTTTGAACAGAGTTTTGAATAATAATGCCCAATTTTTTTATAATTTTAATCGAGCTGATTATTCTTCTTTGAATGATAAATTTTTATTGATTCCCTGGGACAAATGTTTTAATAATTTAAGTGTTATTCAAATGGTTGACAAGTTTTATGAAATTATTAAATCCCATATAAATCTTTATGTACCTCATTATAAAATTAATAAGAGATCATATCCCAATTGGTACTCTTATGAATTAATAAAGTTAATTAAAAAAAGTCCAGAGCCCATTTATTGTATATAAAATCTAAAAATGTTACTTACTATAAAGAATTTTCAACTCTTAGAAAACAAGTTAAAATCCTGACTCAACAATGTTACTATCAGTATATTAAGCAAATTGAACAATTAATTCCCCATAATATAAAAAAATTTTGGAGTTATGTATCTTCTTTCAAGAAGAACAGTATACCCTCTTGTTTACAATACAACGGTGTCACTTCCACTAGCGGAGATGACATCTCTAATATGTTTGCTGATTATTTTCATTCTGTGTACTACTCTTCTAATTTTGTTAAACTTGATAACCAAACTTGTCAAAATTATAATAACATTAGTTTAGCTAGTATTTCTACATCTGAGTCAGAAGTGAGTAAAATAATTATGAATATGAAAGACAATGTTGGTGCTGGTGATGATGGATTGCCGAGTATTTTTGTTAAAAGATGTGTTTCATCTCTTTCATATCCGCTTTCTTTAATTTATAATAAATCCTTGTCTGATGGTTTGTGCCCCTCACAATGGAAGAGGGCTTTAGTGATTCCAATTCACAAAAATGGCGCAAAAGAATATTGTTGAAAATTATAGACCTATCTCAAAATTATGTGTTTTTGAAAAAATATTGGAAAAAATCGTTTATAAAACTCTTTTCAATTCTATTAAGAATGTTTTATCTATTGAGCAACATGGTTTTGTTCCCGGGAGATCTGCTGAGTCGAATCTTGTGCAGTATACGGATGATATATGGAAATCGATGGAGGATCGATATCAGGTTGACTCAATCTATACAGATTTTAGTAAAGCCTTTGATAAAATTAATCATAAATTATTGATAAATAAATTAAATTTAATGGGAATTCATGGATCCTTGCTTGGATGGTTTGAGTCGTACCTATCTAATAGATCGCAATGTGTCTTAGTAAATGGCTTTCGCTCTAGATCTCTCCCGGTGATTTCAGGCGTTCCACAGGGTTCGCACCTTGGTCCTTTACTATTCATTATATTTATCAACGATATAACTCAGTGTTTTCATGCAGCAAAAATCTTAATGTATGCTGATGATTTAAAGATCTATTTAACTATAAAAAATAAAAATGATTGTTATCTACTTCAAAATGATATAAATAGATTTAGTAATTATGCAAACGATAATGGTCTATTTTTGAATATCAATAAATGTACTCAAATTACATTCACAAGAAATAGAAATATTATCGTTTTTAAATATAGTATTAATAATCACGAACTCGCCAGAGTAAATACTGTTAAGGATCTTGGAGTGATGTTGGATACAAAGCTCATCTTTGATGTCCATATAGACATAATTGTAAAAAAAGCATTTAAAATGCTGGGTTTTATTTTTAAGAATCAGTCATCGTTTTTCCTCCGTATCTACTTTTATTAACTTATATTGTTCTCTTGTTCGTTCTCGCCTGGAATTTGCATCTGTATGTTGGTCACCTCATTATCAAGTTTATATAAATAGAATCGAGACAATTCAGAGAAGGTTTTTATATTTTATAAATAATAAATTTCCAAATTTTCCTTTGACTCTTCCTTCTCTTGAAAAACGGAGAACTTATTTTGATATTGTCTATTTATATAAAATATTAAATAATCATATAGATGCTCCGGCAACGCTAGAACGGTTGGGTTTTCGGGTGCCTGGCAGAACAACAAGAAATAATGAGCTTTTACCTTATGGCAGTGTAAAACGAATGCATCGTATTTTTCCCCTCTAAATCGTATATGTATAGTATATAATGAGTTATCTCTTCAAGGTCTTCCGGACATTTTCTGTTGCTCATTGGATGTTTGTAAGAGGGGATTGAAGAGAGTTCTTTTCTCTTGAGGTTTTAAACATCTCCATAATGTATCGGTATATTTATATAATTATATAAATTAATTATGGCTTCAATATATTATTATTTTGAACTATTTTTATTTTTTATATTTTTTGTTATTTAAACTTTATGTATGTATTTTTCTTTTTATTTTTGTATGAGCAATGAGACTCAATTTGGTATATTTGTTAACTACTCTTATTATTAATTAAAATATATATTACGTACGTGCTATCCACTAATTGGGAGTTTACTCTGTTGGATAGCCCATTTTTTCTTGGAAATAA
>JAKCPI010002994.1:0-28839 GCA_023213315.1 Euborellia annulipes
AACTGATGATGGATTTATTTAATTAAAACCGAAACGTGTTCTGAATTAAGATTTTTATTCGATAGAGGCTCTCCTTTTGGCTGATATCCTCTCTTCCTGTGAATCATTCTAATCGTTGAAAAGCCACTTCTCTTATCAACTTGTTCTGGGAGTTTTATTAAACCTCGGGCATTCCACTTTGGCTGATATCTTCATCCTAAATATTTTCCTTTGTTTATAAATTTTACATCTTGAATTCCAATGTATCACACTGCTGGAAACTAAATAAGTTATATATCGACACCAAGAATCTTGTATGACAGGAAAGTTGTGTGCTGTGCAACCATTCACACCAGATTTTTTACTTTCTCTTACCCTATATATGAAATATATAGAGAGAGAAAGTATTGCGATTATGTCAAAAATTCGATTTTTATATTTTGCTATACATACCGACCATTTTGAAGGGCCCACTCTGTTGGGCTCAAGGACTCTTATTTTCATAAAAATCTTGATATGCAAATTTTTGATATGATCTCAGGTTTTTTTTATAAATCAAAACTTATTTCGCTTTTGTGAGCCTTCCTTGAAAGATTTTTCTTTCAATTACTACTAGTAGTATGTATCGTATATTCAGGAAGTGGGAGCGGAATTTAAGAAATCACAAAAATTATAAGTTTGTATTTATAAAAAAAAAAAAAAGAGAAAAACCTAAACGAAAATTCTGTCGATTGCTTTCGTCTTCTACTTTCGATTTGCATTTTATCCATTTCAAACGACCGATTTACTAATATATTGACTTCTGCTTTCCCACAGTTTACTCTCTGTCCACGTGTTCCTCATTTCGCTCGACTCCTTTTTTTTTCTCTTTTTCTTTTGGTTTATTTCCCATTTTTATTTTATTCTATTTTTATTTTCATCCAAGTCGGATTTACCCCTTTTTATTTATTTATTTCTCATTTTTATTTACATCAAAATCGGATTTACCCTTTTTATTTATTAATTTATTTGAATACTTATTTGTTTCTTCTTTTTCCCTCACTTGATAGGCCTGTATAATGGTTGATGGCATCTTACAAATTTTTATTTTTTGGGAAGTGTTTTTTTTTTTTTTTTTTTTTTTTTTTTGCAAAAATTTTTAAAATTTCAATTAATTTATATTTTAAATTATTTTATGCCCGTGCCCCCTCGTTTTCCAGTTTTATTATTATTATCTTTTTTAGATCTTTTGAAACTTGGCCAAGCATTTTTTTTCATTGCACACAACAGAAATGTGTAATTTTTTTTCCTATTCAGCCCATTAAATAATATCGAAGGTCGTTTCCATTCCCAAATTTCATTCTCATCATACACAATTTGAGGTTCTCTGAATCAGTATTTTCTGCAAATGTTCTGAGAACATGGGTGGGTGTATTTATATTGAGAGTCAATTTCAAAACAGCCCCCTACGTTTCTTATGATTATTCCATTGTTTTTTGTTGTTTTTATAAAAAAAATGGAAACTTTTGTAGTTCAAATCCCAATTTCCTCTACTTTTATAAAAATATTAAAATAATCAGATGAATAGAAGGGATGACCCTCACTGTACCTAAAATATAGTCTAAACCAGTGGTTCCCAAATCTTTTTCGATTATAGAACTGATTATAGAACCGCCTGCGTTTGGCTGAACCCTTGCATTTTTATTGACCATTGTAAACCCAAGACAAAAAAACAATTCTTTGCATATTATGCTTGGATTTAAAAGAAACAGTAGTTAGAAAATAACAATTTTTATTCTGGTTGTATGTAAATGTAAAAAATACAACGAGTCTATTCTATGAAATTTAATTTATATAATTAATATTTACTAAATCAACCGTATGCTGAATACAAATCGGCAGAATCGGGGTTCGACTCCCGACAGCTGTTTGATTTAGTAAATATTATTCGGTTGATGCAATATGAATGCAGGTTTTTGAGTTCTTTATATTTAACCCAAATTTATACCAATAAATAATTATTTAAATCTAATGTTTGATATGTTTTCCAAAGCTTGTTTTATGCCCTTTCTAAATATTTGTTTAAAATAATATATAACTTTTTATTCTTTGACCTTTATTTGCAGATGTCCAAACTCTATTTTCGCATTATTTTTTAAACTTACGGGATGCAGCTGAATGTGCCCGAAACATTAATGAAGTATGGGACGAGAAGGCCATCAACGAATCTACTGTGCAACATTAGTATCAAAATTTTCGATCCGGCGATCTGGATCTTGAAAATGAGCCTCATGACTGACGCCCACCATCCAATGAAAATGAGCAATTTAAGGTGTGTTGATCTTCGCAAAACGACAAGAGAAGGTTGCTGTCAAGCTCAACGTTGATCAATCGATAATCGTTCATCATTTGAAATTAATTGGAAAGTCAAATAAGTTCGAAAAATGGATGCCACACGAATTGAACGGAGCTCAAAAAAAATAGCGACAGTAATGAGGTTCATTTTCGAGTTTCAGATCGCCGTATTGAAACTTTTGATACCAACGCTGCACCCTAGATTTGTTGATGTTCTTCTCGCCCCATACTTAATTGATTTTACCAAAGTTTCAACTCATAGATAAAATAATGCGAAAATCGTTTTTTTTTTTATATATATATCTGCTCAAATAAAAGTTAAGTTACTATAAAGAATAAAAAGTTATAATAAATTTTTAACAAAAATTTAGAAAGGGCATAAAATAAGCTTTCTAATGACATATAAAAAATTAGATTTAAACAATTATTAATTTGCAATAAATATAAAGAACTCAAAACCTGTATTTATATTGCATCATCCTAATAATTTTATAAATTTTCTTCGCGGACCAAAAATTGATATGTATAATTTCTTATTAATTTAAATTCACTTTTTATTTTTTGTAGCATGATTTCATCAAATATTATATATTTATATGATTATAGCACACATTTTTACTTTCTCTTACCTATGTATATATGTAATATATATTGTGCCGTGAACCATCCATCCACCTAGTTTTTTTACAATTACATTGGTTTCCTATGCAATTTAAAAGTTACTCTGATTAAAAATATTAAATTCCAGAATATTAATAATAATTCTTAATTAAATAAAGTAAATAGTTTATTAAATAATGTAAAATATCAAATTCTAAATTAGATTAAATTCTCAAATTTATAAATAAAAATAAATATTAAATCAGAGAGAGAGACCAAGGCCAAATCCAAGAGAAGGGGTTATTCGGGTGAGTTCGTGAGAGGGAGAGAGGGTAACGAACCACCAAAAGCAAAAGCCGAAGGGACACTCAACAACGTAACGCCATACCAACAACATCAATTCCGAGAAGAGTGGAGGCAGAATCTATTAATTGAGGTCCAGTCGATCACCTGAAGACGGACCCAATTAGCAACAATCACTGGTCATCACTGGACAACAGAGGACGCTCATTGTCCGGGACGGCAGCGATCGTCGTGACCATCCAAGGGGGCTCCGCCACCGACAAGATAAGTGAACAACAACATCACCCCCCCTTCTCTCTCTCTCTCGAATTAATTAATTAACAATTCAAAATACAAACAACAATGACATTTAATTAAATAATTTTAGAGTTAATTTCGTGCACAAATATTAACAATGAACTATTTAAGATAAAATTAAAATTATTATTAAGACTAATTAAAAAAAAATCAAATAAATTAAATAAAATAATTATAAAGATTAGTTGAACGGCTAAAAATCTAATTGAGAACACACACACACAAATACACAAAGAGTAATGGAGAAAAGTGAATAAAGAATTAAAATAAATAAAATGAAAATAAATAATGTGAATAATGAAAAGTGAAATATGAAATATAAAAAATAATAAAAATGAATATTAAAATAAATCTAATTGTATAAAAGGACTCAAGAGGAGCGAGAAGGTACAAATGTTTACACACACATATTGTGATTCTCAATTCAAAATAATTATCCGTAAAGCTAATTTAAATAATTAATTTATTAAAATAAATATTAATCAAATAACTAAATGAATTAAAAATAATTAAAAACAAATAAAATAAAACTTAATAAACTAAAAACAATTATAAAACCAATTAAAACAACAATGAAACAATTAATAATTTTAAGAATAAATATAAACCACCTAATAACAATCAAGTGTATGAAATATAAACAAAACTTTATTTAATTAATAACCAATATTGAAGAAAACTGGAATTTAATAAAACCAAAAACTAATTAAAAATAATCATTTACAAAACTGAACAGACAAATTAATAAATGATCATTTTTCTGTGTTAAATCAAATATCGTGTTTTGTTTTGCCCTAAACGAAATTCTCTTTCAGATTATCTTTCACAGGTGATATTGCCAAGGCGACAATAGATTTTCCGTACCACTAATTAATTAATTACAATTTCCAATCTTTCTTATACTTAGGTTCGAGTTCCACCCTTAAATCTGACTATCCAGCATCCCCTTAAGCTCCGTTCACTCACTGTACCGTGGGGAAAACAAACTGGTGGGTGAACAGTGTACAACACAACAACATACACATACACACAACAACACTTAAAATTATCAAGGAGCACGGTACAATATATAGAGAGAAAGTATTGGTTTCATGTCAAAAATTCGATGTCGAGATTTTGATGGATCTTCACGTTTTGAGGTCCCCTGAATCCAAAAAAGTGGTTTTCGCGACATGGTCTGTCTGTCTGTCTGTGTGTGTGTGTGTGTCTGTGTGTGTTCAATTTTAAGCATGAAGGAATTGAGCTATGAGGCTGAAATTTTATATTTAAGTTAAACACCCCCCGGGACCGACAAAATAAGCTTTTAATCAAAATCGGCCAAAAAGTACTAGTACTTTACTGATGTACTTTTTCAGTTTTTTTCGATTTTCTCAAAATTCGCTCTAACGATTTTGATTAAAATTCAAAAATCAATTATTTTTTAGATGCTCTTTCAAATGTATATTCTCGTTTTGCCCTCAAAATTGTTTGAAGCACACTTTACTCTTGTGCTTCATAGGAAAGATAGGAGAAATAAATGGTTGCCATGGTAACCGAATTTAAATCTTTTTCTTTTTATTAGATTAAAAATCAATTATTATTTAAACGCCCATTTTTTTTTTTCGGAGAAAACATATCTCTCTCTCTCACAAAACTATCTTCTCTCTTTCTACGCGTTTTAAATTTTTCTACCTTATCTTCGCATTTGGCCAATGTTAATTTCCTATAGGGATTTGTATGTTAATTTCGATTCAAAAGGGGGTCCCCTTTGGAACTTTTTACGCATTTAAAATTTTTTTTTCCAATTCTTATGAAATTTTGTATTTATTTACGAATCTATATTGTGTATAAAATGTCCAAATATGAGATTAAAATTTTGAAAAATAACCATAGTTTATTTCAAGCAATCAACATTTAAAATGCAAGTTTGAAACTAAGGTGCTATCGGAAACTAAATATATCTCGACACAAAAAATCTGGTGTGACCAGCACAGTGCACAACTTTCTCTTACCGAAGGGTAAGAGAAAGTTGTGTGCTGTGCGCCAGTCACACCAGATTTTTATATTTCAAAAGATCACCAACAGCCACTTGAAAAAAAAATTTTATTACAAGATAAATTTAAATTGGATAAGTTGTTGAGAACAGCTTATGAGTAAGAAAATAGATTCTTTCTATAACAAAAAGAAAGAGAATAGAAGTTTTAACACGAAACAACCAGGGAACAAATCCCCAGTTATGTGTCCCGCAGAATGACTGTGCAGCTACTATGTTTAACGAAAGAATAAATGAATGTTTATCACATCATTTATAAATGTACATCCCTATAGTTCATATATTTAACAAAAAAAAAATAATGCCATATCAAAATGTTTTTTTATTTATTATCATAAGAACACATTTTAATAACATAAGAGAAAGTATCGTACCGAATGAGAAAGGGCGTATGTTGAAAATGAATAGATTTGGCCAGTTCAAGCTTAGTAATGATAACATTGCAAGGGATGAATTAAACCAAGAGAACATCCAAACTTTGCTTATTCACGGTAATAATTTTAGACTGTTATGAAGTCGTCCTAAACATTAACCAGCCGCAATCATTCATAACACATTTAAAGAGAGCTCTTTATGCAAACACCAACAAACGAAATAACAAGTATCCAGGGAATCAAGAATAAATTTAAAAAAAATAAAACTTGCAAGTTTCTTTGTTTTCTAGAATCGGCTTATTTATATAAGTGGTACGACGATCATACAAGATAGTTAGATAAAAATAATATTGACAACTTTTTTTTTAATTATAGTAAATAAAGAAAATTATTTTGGATACTATTAAAACTAACTAGCCGTTCCAAACAAATAAACATATCAATTTGATAAAAAAGTAAAAGTTGAACCTATAATTCGTTCCAGAATCATACTCGTAAAGCGAAACAATAACATTCTGCTGCTCCCCCCCCCCCCCCGACACAGATTGATGCGCACAATTCGGGACTTCCCCTCTCCTCGCCACTCGTTATGCGAAACTTCGCTTGTTAACCAAATCATTTTTTTACAATATGTTTTGCTCGTTATGCGAATTACTTGTTATGACAGGTGATCGTTAAGCGAGGTTCTACTGAATTTATTTAATTGAAAAGTACAATGTTTTTATGTTCTTATTTGTACCAGAAAGATACAAGTAAATAACACAAGGGCAGATACAAGGGGAGTGGGTAAAGGGGGTAATTACCCCCCCCCCCCCCGCGAGATTTGAAAAAAATATTTTTTTTTTGGGAATAAAATTTTATTTCAAAAATTTGATTGGTATATATGTTCAGGTAAACAAGTACAGTACGCACCTTTAAATTACCGAAAGTAAGAAAAAATTGTGTTCTGTGCGACCAATCACCCCCCTCCTCCCCCCTCCTCCTATGTTAAAATGAAAAAAAAGCTAACCATAGTATGGCAAATTATGAAAGGGATTAGCGTAATTATAATAGACTGATTCTTGATTATTGTTCCATTTTTATTTCATTTGGAAAATAAGTACATTAAAAAAAAATGAAAAATTCAAATAGGAGTGCGAAATTTTCCATACTACGAACGTTCCCGAAAAAAGCCGAAAACTGCCGAGATGACATCATCCTCTCTAACGCTTTGACGCCATGTTGAAGCCTACCACACAGCCCTTAAATTCAACTCAAATGCAAATTTCGAGTATTTAATTTACAAAAAATGTATTTATTTATAAATTTGTGTATTTCAAATTTTAATTGACAACTTATTTTTATCTTTTTTAATAAGGTAATATACTTTTTTTTATTATTAATATAATATAAACTGCAATATTGGAAGCCAAATTTGGTGTATTAAGGTCAAACGGCTCTATAATAAAATATTTTTAATAAGAGGCCTTAACATTTTAAGCAGAATTCCACTTTACAAAAGAGAAATTTCATTTCTCTTCTTAAATTAATAAACAATTTACTCTACTCGTAAAGTGCTCATGAAAAGACTAGTTTTTACTTTCTCTTACCCAATTTAAGGTTAAAGAATATTTGATTAGCATAAGTTTCTAATTTATTTTATCATGATAATAATACCATTATGTAATGTTAAAATCTTAGAAAATCATCATCTAAAAAGAAGAAACCAAGAATCAATGAAAATGATTAATCAGCTTTATGGATCCAAGGAACAAAAACTCACCAGCACTTTTGGATTAATCACTTCTTCTCCATGAAAGAAAATAATAACTTTAAAGAAATGCTTCCGCTCACCAAACAAAGAACTTCATAAAGAAAAATAACAGCTTTATTCTTCAACTTGAACATATTGAATTTGAATAAGCAACTCAGTCTACTCAATCTTCATTATACTTTTCAACAATAGGTAAAGATCATTTTTCTTTTTTTTCATTTGGGGGCTCTGATTTTTTTTTTAATTTTCTATTCTAAATAAAATATTTTAAAATATATCAACGAGTATATAAACTGTACATAAGTGTAAACAATTAATTAAATTAAATATCTTTTGGCCAAATTTGAGTACCTAAAATGGCTACCAATTTATTTATTACCATTTACTTATATTGTAATGAGGTAAAATTATTATTGAGTTAATAATGATTAAAACAAATTAGAACTTTTGGGCTTAAACATTTTCTTTTTAATGGAAGAAAAAATTGACAATTGTATATAAATAACATACAGTATGCTTGCTGTCGATGTCTTCGGGAACTCCCCACAGAATTTTGCGAATATTCCGACGATCTGTTTCGTTTGTCTTTTATATTGTTTTTTTGATGGGATAATTTAAAAAAATCTGGTGTGACTGGCGCACAGCACACAACTTTCTCTTACACTTCGGTAAGAGAAAGTTGGGCACCGGGCTGGTCACACCAGATTTTTGTGTCGAGATATATTTAGTTTCCCATAGCACCTTAGTTTCAAACTTGCATTTTAAATGTTGACTGCTTGAAATAAACTATGGTTATTTTTCAAAATTTTAATCTCATATTTGGACATTTTATACACAAAATAGAATCCTAAATAAATACAAATTTTCATAATAATTTGAAAAAAAAATTTTAAATGCGTAAAAAGTTGCAAAGGGGACCCCCTTTTGAATCGAAATTAACATAAAAATCCCTAGGAATCCCATAGGAAATTAACATTGGGCCTATGGATGGAAGAGGCGGAAAGTGAATTTAAAACGAGTAGAGACAGACGATAATGTTTGCAAGTGAGAGAGAGATATGTTTTCTCCGAAACAATTAAAGACAGAAATAAAATAAAAGGGCATTTAAATAATAATTGATTTTTAATCTAATTAAAAGAAAAAGATTTAAATTCTGTTACCATGACAACCATTTCTCCTATCTTTCCTATGAAGAACAAGAGTAAAGTGGTCTTCAGAAGATTTCAACTGCAAAATGAGAATATACATTTTAAAGAGCATCTAAAAAATAGTTGATTTATGAATTTAAAAAAATCCTTGGAGCGAATTTTGAGAAAATCGAAAAAAACTGAAAAAGTACATCAGTAAAGTACTAGTACTTTTTGGACGATTTTGTTTAAAAGCTTATTAAGCCATTTGGCGCCAAAGGTGCGTCAACGCACCATTTTACTTTTTATTTTTTTTAATATGTTTTTAGTTACTTTTTTTAGAAAATAAAAATCTTGTTTTGAGTCTCTGTATTTCACTCTCTAAAAAATAATTTTTTTTAAATTAAAAAATACCCTTGTTTAGGTTGTAATCAATGCTTTTATTTAACAACATATATATAAATATACAAATATACAAATATATATAAACATCCATGGAAACATCTCCCTTTTTCTTTTAAATAATTACACAAATTAATTGAATAAACAAATTAATAAATTTTCGCAAAAGTTCAATAATAAATATACATCTTTCATGTTCACTTTCTATCATCCACTTTCCACTCTTCTTCCCGACCTTAAGATCATACCTTCACTCTTCTTTACTTCTTCTCTCTTCTCTTCATTCGTTGTAACCCTCCTTTCTAAATTATACATTCTCGCTGGTTTCAAGTGAATTCTATTTCGTTTGTATCTATTACCATTTATCTCAACCAAATAAGATCTATACGAAAGCCTTCTAACGCATTTTCCTAGAAACCATCTTCCTGCACTTCCACCTGCTTGACTCTGTATCCAAACCCTTTCACCTTCTTTTATTTCAGGCAAATCTTTTGCACCTCTATCATAATATCCCTTCATCTTTTCAGCTTTCCGTTCTTTATTCTTTACCACATCATCTTCAATTTTAGGCTTCATTAAATTATCTCCTATTGGCAACAAACATTTTGTTCTTCTTGAAAACAACCTTTGAACCGGACTAGAATTCATTCCTTCAGTCGGAGTATTTCTCCAATCCAATAGAGCTTGCCAAAAGTCAGATCCATCTTTTCCACATCTCTTCAAAAGCCCTTTTGCAATTTTCACTGTAGCCTCAATTTTTCCATTACTTTGACTATGATATGGCGAAGTTGTCACATGACAAAATTCCCATTCTAATGCAAATTTTTTAAATTGTTCCGACACAAATTGCCTTCCATTATCACTTATTAATTTATTTGGAATACCATGACGACTAAACATAATTTTTAAAAATTTAATTATATTCTCCGAAGAAATCGTCGTAAGTTTTTCAATTTCCCAATAATCAGAAAAATAGTCCACAACGATCAAATAAGGTATATTATTATATTCCAATAAATCGACTCCTAAAACTTGCCACGGTAATTTTGGAATTTCATGACATAATAATGACTCTTTTCTTTGATGCGGAGCCCATTCATTGCACGCCTCACAAGACGACACTAAATTCTCAATATCACTTCTTATTCCTGGCCAAAAATACACATCTTTAACTTTTCTTAGACATCCTTCTCTACCTTGATGACTTAAATGAACTCTACGTAAAATTTCCTTTCTCAATTTAACTGGTATCAGAACTGCGGACCCTTTATAAATTATCCCATCACTGATTGAAAATTCTTCTCTAAAATTCCAAAATGGTTTCAAACACATTTCAATCTCAGTTTTGTTCTCAGGCCAACCATTTTTAATTACATAAGAAAGTTTTTTAAATGTTTCATCTTCCCGTCCCATATCCTTAATTTTTTCTAATCCATTTTTTGAAATATTTACAAAACTCTCAAAATCCACAACCGAGAATTCATTGCAAACTTTTTCGAAATCTGACCAAAAAATGTCACATTCTCTATGATTCCTATCATTTTCAAACTGCTTCTCTGTTTCAATTCTTGATAACAAATCCGCTATAAATAATTCACTTCCTTTTTTATATTTAACTATTAAATTATAACCTTGCAACTCCAATAACATTTTCTGAAGTCTTTTCGGTGCCTTTAAAAGAGGCTTTTTAAAAATTAACTCCAAAGGTTTATGATCAGACTCTACTTGTACTACATCCCTTCCAGCTAAATACTGATGAAATCTCTTGCATGCAAACACAATGGCTAAACATTCTTTTTCAATTTGTGCATAATTGCGTTCAGTTTTATTCAAAGTCCGCGATGCAAAAATAATTGGTTTACCTTCTTGTAATAATGTTGCTCCCAATCCAAACTCACTAGCATCACACTGAATAGTCACTGACTTTTTGAAATCATAATAACCCAACACTGGAGCACAGGTAACCAACTTTTTTATTTTATTAAACGATTCCTCTTGCTTATCTAGCCATACAAATCTATTATTGACTTTAATTGCTTCCCTTAAAGGTTCACATAAATCCGACAATTTAGGTAAAAATTTACTTAAATAAGTGACAAACCCAATAAAACGTTGAACGTCTTTCACATTTTTTGGTGTAGACATGTTCAAAATAACATTTATTTTATCTAAATCCGGCTTTAATCCACAATCAGTAAAAATATGACCCATATACTTGACCTGCTTTAATTTAAATTTCATTTTTTCATTATTTACCTTTAAATTACACTCACGAAATCTTTCAAATAATTTTCTTATATTTTCGTCATGGTCTTTAACTGCTTCTTCATATGACTCACCTCGCCCAAAAACCAACATATCATCCGCTATTACTGTTACTCCAGGTAAACCTTCAATGACTTCATGCTGACGTCGTTGATATTCCTCAGGAGCTGAAGAAATTCCAAATGGCATCCTTAACCATCTATAACGGCCAAAAGGTGTCCAAAATGTTGTTAGCTTGCTCGACTCTTCATCCAGTTTTACATGCCAAAAACCACTTTTAGCATCTAAAATAGAAAAAACTTTAGCTTGTGCTAGAGATGGAGCAATTTCCTCCACAGTCGGAATTTGATAATGAGCCCTCTTTATTGCTTTATTTAATTCAAACGGGTCTAGACACACCCTCAATGAACCATTTTTTTTCTTAACAATGACTATATTAGATATCCAAGGGGTAGGCCCTGTTTCTTTTTTAATTATCCCATCCTTAACCATTGTCTCTATAGTTTTTTTTAAATCATCTTTCAAAGCAAGAGGGACCCTCCTAGGTTGAGCCTGCACTGGCCTCATCTTTTTATCAACTTTAATGTGATATTCTCCTTTAAACATCCCATGTCCAGAAAATACATCACTATATTCATTTAATAATCTTTCCTTAGTCAAAGGCTTTAATATAGATTTCTTACTATCCACAAAACATAAATCAGCATTCACATGCAATAAATTAAGTTTCAAACATGTTTCAGCCGATAACAACGGATTCTTATTACTATCCACTACTTGAAATTTTAATAAATACTTTTTATTCCTATAAAAACAATTAAAAACTACTTCTCCCAAAGACTTCTTTACCGATGAATCATAATATCTTAACATCACTGAACTAGGCTTTAAACAATTGACATCTTTTCCAGAAATTTCTAAATAATCTTTAAGTCCCATAATATTGACAGAAGCTCCAGTATCCAATTGGCATTTTAAAACTTTTTTATTATTATTAAAAGTAAATAATAATTTGACAAACCATTGTTTTTTAGACACAATTTCTCCATAACTATCGTAATCATTAAAAAATAATTCCTCTTCCGAATCGTCTTTATTTTCATTTTCGCTATTTTCTTTTTCTAACATATTTATAAAACGTTGCCTACATACCTTTGCAAAATGGTTTTTTTTATTACATCTAAAACAAACAGCTCCTTGTGCTGGACAATATTTGATTCCCCATTCATGAAATCCTCCACAAAGTTTACATCCTTGCTTCTCATTTGACCTCGACGACTTGAAACGTGTATCCATGTTACTCGTAGCACCTCTACGTGTATCCATGTTACTCGTAGCACCTCTACTTCTTTCTTTCTCATTTTTCCTGAACTTAATATCCTCAAATTTATTTTCATTAATGTTCTGCAAATTCCTTTCCATTAACTCAAAACTTCGACACATATCAATTGCACTTTTTAAAGTTAATGACGATTCCTGCAACAACTTCCTTCTTAGCCTTGTATTCTTAACACCTAAAACAATCCTATCCCTCAGCATTTCATTGGCAGCTACTCCATATTCACATGTTACTATCAATTGTTTTAATCTCGTAATGAACTCTTCTATCTTTTCCTCTTCCTTCTGATTAGCTGACCCAAAAATATATCTTTCGTATATTATATTTTTCTCAGGTTGAAAATGCTTAGTTAAAGCATCTAAAATTAAATTAGTCTTTGACTTTTCTTGATCACTCAAATTCAAAGCCAAATAAATTTTGTAACATTCATGTCCCATTATAGACAAAAGAGAAGCTACTCGCTTTCTATCCGGCATTACATCCATTCCTATCGCTATCTCAAAATTAATCCAGGATTCTTTAAATAATTTCCAATTTTCAGCTTTGTCTCCATCAAAACACATTGGCTTTGGAGGCGGAACATTAACAAAAAGAGCTGAATTACCTGTTTCTTTATTTTGAGGCATTTTAAACTTTAAAAATCTCCTTTAATTTCTCAAAAAATTTTAACTTCTGACACCATGTTTAGGTTGTAACCAATGCTTTTATTTAACAACATATATATAAATATACAAATATACAAATATATATAAACATCCATGGAAACAACCCTAATTTTAAATAAAAAAAAATAATGAATCTTATCATTTTCAAAGGCTTCCGAATTTATTTATATATCATTTTATATAAATAATTCGATTTAACTGAATTTTTTTCACATAATATATAGTTGAATAGTCATAGTTTTCAGTAATAAAATAAAATTCTACCATATTACAATTTTTCTAATAATAATACTGCCATAAAAATAATGTTCGTTCATGCACCTTTGGCGAAACCCACTACACAAAGTCATCACAAAATTTAGTTATGCTTTTATTTTTTTCTTCAAATATTTATTTTTTTGAGGTCTTTTTCGGCCTTTAAAGCCATTTAGACCCAACTCTATTTATTTCAAATAATTAGTAGTCAATTCAATTTAACTAAATTTTCTCGCTTTGGACGGGAAGCGACACCGGGACCCCAGACACTAAAAGCTAATGTCTTCCCTCTGTAAATTTATTTATTAATTTCATGTTCTATAAGCTTTTTGGTTCACTAAAATGTTTGGGAGATATTTGCAACAGGAACGATTCGTGAAAATTGTATTACATAGTGGGCCCCATAGATAATATAGATATGCAACAAGGGGGTTTTGACAGTTATGTGCAGGCTGACTGATTCTCAGAAATATACCTACAGGGGCGTGGCTTAGTTTAAAAATTCTCTCGCCTCTACTACTACTAATACCATAGGCGCCGGAACTGGGGGGGGGGGCAAGGGTACATTGCCCCCCCCCCTGGCATCCTTTAGGGGGGCAGGGGGGGGCAAAATTTCTTCTTTATTTCATTTATTTTTAAAAATGATATATTTTTACTTTTGAAAAATAAAATCTTCTAAATTAAAAAAAATTAAAAGAGTAAGAAATTCATTTTTTTACAAATTTTTTCCAAAAATTTTTGATAAAATCACTAGCAAATTTTTTAAAATTTTAATTTTATTAAAATTGTGATTTTATTTAAGATTTTTAAAGTTTTATTGTTGATTTGTTTTTGTTTTATACCATTTGAACATATTAAATTATTTTAATTTTCTAAAAAAAATTTTTTGCCCCCCTCCTGATTCAAATTCGTTCCGGCGCCCCTGACTAATACTGCTATTATATGCATATATATATATTTATTTATTTGATTTATATAAGGTTTATGTAATATAAATGCAGGATTTTGTGGTTCTTGATATTTAATGCGAATTTTTATCCATTAATAATTTTTAAATCTTTTAAATGTTTTAAAAAGTTTATTTTATGCCGTTTCTATTTAAAATTTATATAATTTTTTAGAAATAGCATAAAATAAACTTTTTAAAACATAAATTTAAACAATTAATAATAGATAAAAATTCGCATTAAATATAGAGAACCCAAAACCCTTTCATCAACCTAATATGAAATATTTTTATATTATGGTAATGTTTGATGAAAAAAAATTGTGACAAAAAGGTGAAATTTTAAAAAAAAAAAAATATATTTTAAAAAAAATTCTAAGAAATAACCCCATGAAGGGTCTGTGAACCAGTGATATAAATATGAATTTTTTTTTTTTTATTTCAATAAAATTGCATTCAAATATTTAACGTTCAATTTCTATACGCTGAGCCGGGTTTGCCATTAAAAGATTGTTTTGGGGACTTGTCGATTGGACGAAACAGCTGTTCGTTCACCGGACTTTAGCCCTTAAGCCACTGGATGGTGAAAAAGCCGAAAATTCTTATCAAGCTTATTTATTGGTCTATTGTCACGTTTTTTTACACTTTAGATTAATATCCTTCTACGCACCGGCCCTTTGTATATAAATATATTCAATGATAAACATTTAATAAAATCCAAGGATTAGGATTTTCAGCCAAGAAGGCAAATAAATAAATTTCGCCATTCGCGACCATTCTCAAGCTACAGGGAAAGAAAGAATTTGAAAATTCTCTATATTATAATCTACACATCAGAAGGTGTAGTTGCTTTTCGATTACATTCAGCCATAAAATTGTAAAAATATTAGCTTTTTTTATTGTTTGCCTGAGTTTGGGTTGAATCTAGTTTTACCTCAAATATTTCAAACAATATACGCAGTTCATTCTCAGTGCCTGTCTGTCCTATCTGTGAACAAATATATCTCAAGAACTAAAAGAACTAGAGGTTGAAATGTTATATTTAACTTAGATACCCCCATAGGACAACATGAAGCTTATGAACAAAATATGCAAAAAAGTGCTATTACTTTATTGATGTGCTTTTTCAGTTTTTTTTTTTTTTTTTTTTTTCATAATTTGCTCTAACGGTTTTGATTAAAATTCATAAATCAATTAATTATTTTTTAGATGCTTTTTAAAATGTATATTTTAATTTTGCCCCCAAAATTGTATGAATCACACTTTACTCATGTACTTCATAAGATAGATAAGAGAAAGGTTCCAATGATAAAAAATATAAATATATTTCTATATGTTTATAAATTTTATAAATTGTATCTGGGCTACTACATTCCAGACCAGCGGTTCGACACTTTTCAAGAGAATTCCATCTAATGTAGGTGCTACTGTCGGATTCTAAATACTGTATATGTCGACACAAAAAATTGGGTGTGACAAAAACAGAACACAACTTTTAATTACCGAAGGTAATGACTTTTTCAGTGTAGTGACATCGATAGACGGTCGTGTGTATTTCAATCAACCCCTCTATCTGTACTACTACATTGCAGGCCACCGGTTCGACACTTTTCAAGAGGAGAATCTTATCTAATGTAGGAGCTACTGTAGGATTGTAAATACTGTATATGTAGACACAAAAAATCGATTGTGACAAACAGAACACAACTTTCAATTACCGAAGGTGTCCTGTGCATCCAGCCCCACTAGAATTTTACTCATAAGAAAAGAAGAAACGATTTAAATTTTAACTCTTGCCTCCTTTATTAAATTTTAATTATCGTAAATATATCAAAATTGACTAACGAATACATTTGTTTTGTAACATGAATATTTACTGGTAGGTTGAAAATAAAAACAAACGTCGTCGTCGTCCTTTGAAGATTGAATTGAATTGAATTTTTCATGGCTTTTTCAGTGTAGTAGCATCGACAAAGAATGTGTTTACTTTGAATACTTCTATCTGTGCTACTGCATTGGAAACCACCAGCCCGACACTTTTCAAAAGGAGAATATTATCTAACGTAGGAGCTACTGTCGGATTGTAAATAATGTATATGTCGACACAAAAATTCGATTGTGACAAACAGAACGCAAATTTCAAGTACCGAAGATAATAACTTTTTCAGTGTAGTAGCACCGATTGAAGGCTGTGTGGGCGGTGTGTGCTTTTTTTTTACTTTTTACGTATGTGCAACTCAGCTTAGCCTGTACCTGAAATTGTTAATAAAAAGGTGTTGGAAATAAAAGAAATAAGAATTTTGTTAATTATTATAATTTTAATGAGTATCTACTTCGCTTTAATTAGTTTGATTAGGATTAATTAAATGAGCAATGAGTGATTTGAATTTAATTTATACAACGAATTTTTTTTATTAATTATTAAATATACTTTTGCTATATTTATTTACCATTTGCTGTATTCTGAGATTTCAAATAAAACTTATATCTAGGCTTATACAAGGGGAAAGTTAATTACTATTCTTTGTATTAATTTTAAGAGTTTGTATATCGTCACGTGAGATTGATTAATAATTTACGTGAGTTCGATATATGATCATATATTATTTTGAACCTTTGTAATTTTATTTAAGCGCTTTATTTATGGAATCAAACACTGGGGAACACAGGGGCAAATACGGACAACTTAGCTGGTTATTGAGAACGTTGATTAGTTTTGAATGTTGCGGGATTGGAAGCCGCCTTGCCGCCGCTGCTCAGGTAATTATAAGTGTGTGATGGAAATTGCTCGCCTCTTCCTTCAGTTTTCTTTGATTATAGGTGTTATGATATATATCTGGATCACTTCAACAATTGGTCGCGTTTTTTTTATTGGTAGAAAAACGCACACTTCAAAATTATAGTCTTGCGGACTTTCAATGCTGCGTCTCTCTCCGCTGTTCAAGAGCGTCTTCTCGCCTGCTCGCGACTTGGCTTCCCCGCCGCCCAGAAGCTTCCCCTACATTGGGGTGGGGGTTCACCTTATGGAATTTATATTTTAATTGTTTTTTATTAAGAAGAAGTTTTGATTTTTTTGTAAGTTAAAAATTCATTATTTTGTTATTTTAATTCATTTTTCTTTTCACTAATCTTCGCTTGTTCTTTTTCAGGTTCCTTTCCATGGACAAGGGGAGGGACATTCCCTCTGCTCTCTTTTCTTCCAATCCACAAATCGCCGCACAAAAGGGGGGGGAAAGGGTTGGGTGCTAATTTGATCACTTCCCTCAGTGTAATTTGATATAATTAAAATTAACTATTGTCATTATATTTTAAATAAATAATATAAACTTTTCACAAACATTGACTCATTTCTATTCGATGTGTAAAAAAATTTCCAGGTATAGTTCCTTATCCCTTGCACTCTCATGGGGCTTTATATATAACAGCTTTATTTTGAATTCTCGACTTATATCTGTGCTACTACATTGCAAGCAAATTGAATTCACGACCTCTATTTATGCTACTACATTGTAGACCAGCAGTACCACACCTTTCAAGAGAACAATTCCATCTATTTAGGAGCTACTGTCGGATTCTAAATACCTTTATGTCAACAGCAAAAATTGGGTGTGACAATAACAACAACACTTTCAATTACCGAACTTAAGAGAAAGTTGTTTGCTCTTTTTATTTTCAATGTCAAGTTTTAATTGATTTGAATTTTTCAAGGCTTTTTCAGTGTAGTAACACGATAAGCTGTTGTGTGTATTTTGAAATCACGACCCTTATCTGTGTTAGGCTACATTGCAGGCCAGCGGTTCAAGTGGCACTTCCCAAGAGGGAACACACTAGCCGATTCCATCTAATGTAGGAGCTACTGTCGGTATATAAATACTGTATAATTTGACACAAAAATTGAATATGACAAAAACAAAGGAACTTTCAATTACCGAACTTGAGAGAAAGTTGTTTGATCTTTTTATTTTCAATGTCAAGTTTTAATTGATTTGAATTTTTCAAGGCTTTTTCAGTGTAGTAACACGATGAGCGGTTGTGTGTATTTTGAAATCACGACCCTTATCTGTGCTTCTACATTGCAGGCCAGCGGTTCAACACTTCAAGAGAACAATTCCATCTATATAGGAGCTACTGTCGGATTCTAAAAACCTTTATGTCAACAGCAAAAATTGGGTGTGACAATAACAACACAACTTTCAATTACCGAATTTAAGAGAAAGTTGTTTCCTCTTATTTTCAATGTCAAGTTTTAATTGATTTGAATTTTTCAAGGCTTTTTCAGTGTAGAAACACGATGAGCGGTGTGTGTATCTTGAAATCACGACCCTTATCTGTGCTTCTACATTGCAGGCCAGCCGTTCAACACTTCAAGAGAAAAATTCCATCTATTTAGGAGCTATTGTCGGGTTTTAGAAACCGACAGTAGATTCTTCTGTCCTCGAAATAATAAGGGCGAGGACAGAAAAAGGATCTACTGTCGAATTCTAAATACCTTTATGTCAACAGCAAAAATTGGGTGTGACAATAACAACACAACTTTCAATTACCGAACTTAAGAGAAAGTTGTTTGCTCTTTTTATTTTCAATGTCAAGTTTTAATTGATTTGAATTTTTCAAGGCTTTTTCAGTGTAGTAACACGATAAGCTGTTGTGTGTATTTTGAAATCACGACCCTTATCTGTGTTACTACATTGCAGGCCAGCGGTTCAACACTTCAAGAGAACAATTCCATCTAATGTAGGAGCTACTGTCGGTATATAAATACTGTATAATTTGACACAAAAATTGAATATGACAAAAACAAAGGAACTTTCAATTACCGAACTTGAGAGAAAGTTGTTTGATCTTTTTATTTTCAATGTCAAGTTTTGAATTGATTTGAATTTTTCAAGGCTTTTTCAGTGTAGTATCACGATGGGCGGTCGTGTGTATTTTGAAAACACGACCTCTATCTGTGCTACTACATTGCAGGCCAGCGGTTTAACACTTCAAGAGAACAATTCCATCTATATAGGAGCTACTGTCGGATTCTAAAAACCTTTATGTCAACAGCAAAAATTGGGTGTGACAATAACAACACAACTTTCAATTACCGAATTTAAGAGAAAGTTGTTTCTTCTTATTTTCAATGTCAAGTTTTAATTGATTTGAATTTTTCAAGGCTTTTTCAGTGTAGAGGCACGATAAGCGGTTGTGTGTATCTTGAAATCACGACCCTTATCTGTGCTTCTACATTGCAGGCCAGCCGTTCAACACTTCAAGAGAAAAAATTCCATCTATTTAGGAGCTATTGTCGGGTTTTAGAAACCGACAGTAGATTCTTCTGTCCTCGAAATAATAAGGGGAGGACAGAAAAAGGATCTACTGTCGAATTCTAAATACCTTTATGTCAACAGCAAAAATTGGGTGTGACAATAACAACACAACTTTCAATTACCGAACTTAAGAGAAAGTTGTTTGCTCTTTTTATTTTCAATGTCAAGTTTTAATTGATTTGAATTTTTCAAGGCTTTTTCAGTGTAGTAGCACGATGAGCGGTCGTGTGTATTTTGAAAACACGACCTCTATCTGTGCTACTACATTGCAGGCCAGCGGTTCAACACTTCAAGAGAACAATTCCATCTATATAGGAGCTACTGTCGGATTCTAAAAACCTTTATGTCAACAGCAAAAATTGGGTGTGACAATAACAACACAACTTTCAATTACCGAATTTAAGAGAAAGTTGTTTCCTCTTATTTTCAATGTCAAGTTTTAATTGATTTGAATTTTTCAAGGCTTTTTCAGTGTAGAAACACGATGAGCGGTTGTGTGTATCTTGAAATCACGACCCTTATCTGTGCTTCTACATTGCAGGCCAGCCGTTCAACACTTCAAGAGAAAAATTCCATCTATTTAGGAGCTATTGTCGGGTTTTAGAAACCGACAGTAGATTCTTCTGTCCTCGAAATAATAAGGGGGAGGACAGAAAAAGGATCTACTGTCGAATTCTAAATACCTTTATGTCAACAGCAAAAATTGGGTGTGACAATAACAACACAACTTTCAATTACCGAATTTAAGAGAAAGTTGTTTCTCTTCTTATTTTCAATGTCAAGTTTTAATTGATTTGAATTTTTCAAGGCTTTTTCAGTGTAGTAACACGATGAGCGGTTGTGTGTATTTTGAAATCACGACCCTTATCTGTGCTACTACATTGCAGGCCAGCGGTTCAACACTTCAAGAGAACAATTCCATCTAATATAGGAGCTACTGTCGGATTCTAAATACCTTTATGTCAACAGCAAAAATTGGGTGTGACAATAACAACACAACTTTCAATTACCGAATTTAAGAGAAAGTTGTTTCTTCTTATTTTCAATGTCAAGTTTTAATTGATTTGAATTTTTCAAGGCTTTTTCAGTGTAGAAGCACGATGAGCGGTTGTGTGTATCTTGAAATCACGACCCTTATCTGTGCTTCTACATTGCAGGCCAGCCGTTCAACACTTCAAGAGAAAAATTCCATCTATTTAGGAGCTATTGTCGGGTTTTAGAAACGACAGAGATTTTGTCCTGAAATAATAAGGGGAGGACAGAAAAAGGATCTACTGTCGAATTCTAAATACCTTTATGTCAACAGCAAAAATTGGGTGTGACAATAACAACACAACTTTCAATTACCGAACTTAAGAGAAAGTTGTTTGCTCTTTTTATTTTCAATGTCAAGTTTTAATTGATTTGAATTTTTCAAGGCTTTTTCAGTGTAGTAGCACGATGAGCGGTCGTGTGTATTTTGAAAACACGACCTCTATCTGTGCTACTACATTGCAGGCCAGCGGTTCAACACTTCAAGAGAACAATTCCATCTATATAGGAGCTACTGTCGGATTCTAAAAACCTTTATGTCAACAGCAAAAATTGGGTGTGACAATAACAACACAACTTTCAATTACCGAATTTAAGAGAAAGTTGTTTCCTCTTATTTTCAATGTCAAGTTTTAATTGATTTGAATTTTTCAAGGCTTTTTCAGTGTAGAAACACGATGAGCGGTTGTGTGTATCTTGAAATCACGACCCTTATCTGTGCTTCTACATTGCAGGCCAGCCGTTCAACACTTCAAGAGAAAAATTCCATCTATTTAGGAGCTATTGTCGGGTTTAGAAACGACAGTAGATTCTTCTGTCCTCGAAATAATAAGGGGAGGAAGAAAAAGGATCTACTGTCGAATTCTAAATACCTTTATGTCAACAGCAAAAATTGGGTGTGACAATAACAACACAACTTTCAATTACCGAATTTAAGAGAAAGTTGTTGTCTTCTTATTTTCAATGTCAAGTTTTAATTGATTTGAATTTTTCAAGGCTTTTTCAGTGTAGTAGCACGATGAGCGGTCGTGTGTATTTTGAAAACACGACCTCTATCTGTGCTACTACATTGCAGGCCAGCGGTTCAACACTTCAAGAGAACAATTCCATCTATATAGGAGCTACTGTCGGATTCTAAAAACCTTTATGTCAACAGCAAAAATTGGGTGTGACAATAACAACACAACTTTCAATTACCGAATTTAAGAGAAAGTTGTTTCCTCTTATTTTCAATGTCAAGTTTTAATTGATTTGAATTTTTCAAGGCTTTTTCAGTGTAGAAACACGATGAGCGGTTGTGTGTATCTTGAAATCACGACCCTTATCTGTGCTTCTACATTGCAGGCCAGCTGTTCAACACTTCAAGAGAAAAATTCCATCTATTTAGGAGCTATTGTCGGGTTTTAGAAACCGACAGTAGATTCTTCTGTCCTCGAAATAATAAGGGGGAGGACAGAAAAAGGATCTACTGTCGAATTCTAAATACCTTTATGTCAACAGCAAAAATTGGGTGTGACAATAACAACACAACTTTCAATTACCGAATTTAAGAGAAAGTTGTTTCTTCTTATTTTCAATGTCAAGTTTTAATTGATTTGAATTTTTCAAGGCTTTTTCAGTGTAGAAACACGATGAGCGGTTGTGTGTATCTTGAAATCACGACCCTTATCTGTGCTTCTACATTGCAGGCCAGCCGTTCAACACTTCAAGAGAAAAATTCCATCTATTTAGGAGCTATTGTCGGGTTTTAGAAACCGACAGTAGATTCTTCTGTCCTCGAAATAATAAGGGCGAGGACAGAAAAAGGATCTACTGTCGAATTCTAAATACCTTTATGTCAACAGCAAAAATTGGGTGTGACAATAACAACACAACTTTCAATTACCGAATTTAAGAGAAAGTTGTTTGCTCTTTTTATTTTCAATGTCAAGTTTTAATTGATTTGAATTTTTCAAGGCTTTTTCAGTGTAGTAAGCACGATAAGCGGTTGTGTGTATTTTGAAATCACGACCCTTATCTGTGCTTACTACATTGCAGGCCAGCCGTTCAACACTTCAAGAGAACAATTCCATCTAATGTCGGAGCTACTGTCGGTATATAAATACTGTATAATTTGACACAAAAATTGAATATGACAAAAACAAAGGAACTTTCAATTACCGAACTTGAGAGAAAGTTGTTTGATCTTTTTATTTTCAATGTCAAGTTTTGAATTGATTTGAATTTTTCAAGGCTTTTTCAGTGTAGTATCACGATGGGCGGTCGTGTGTATTTTGAAAACACGACCTCTATCTGTGCTACTACATTGCAGGCCAGCGGTTTAACACTTCAAGAGAACAATTCCATCTATATAGGAGCTACTGTCGAATTCTAAAAACCTTTATGTCAACAGCAAAAATGGTTGTGACAATAACAACACAACTTTCAATTACCGAATTTAAGAGAAAGTTGTTTCTTCTTATTTTCAATGTCAAGTTTTAATTGATTTGAATTTTTCAAGGCTTTTTCAGTGTAGAGGCACGATAAGCGGTTGTGTGTATCTTGAAATCACGACCCTTATCTGTGCTTCTACATTGCAGGCCAGCCGTTCAACACTTCAAGAGAAAAATTCCATCTATTTAGGAGCTATTGTCGGGTTTAGAAACAGAGTTTGTCCCGAAAAGGGGAGGCGAAAAGGCTACTGTGATTCTAAATACCTTTATGTCAACACAAAAATTGGGTGTGACAATAACAACACAACTTTCAATTACCGAATTTAAGAGAAAGTTGTTTGCTCTTTTTATTTTCAATGTCAAGTTTTAATTGATTTGAATTTTTCAAGGCTTTTTCAGTGTAGTAGCACGATGAGCGGTTGTGTGTATTTTGAAATCACGACCCCTATCTGTGCTACTACATTGCAGGCCAGCGGTTCAACACTTCAAGAGAACAATTCCATCTAATATAGGAGCTACTGTCGGATTCTAAAAACCTTTATGTCGACAGCAAAAATTGGGTGTGACAATAACAACACAACTTTCAATTACCGAATTTAAGAGAAAGTTGTTTCTTCTTATTTTCAATGTCAAGTTTTAATTGATTTGAATTTTTCAAGGCTTTTTCAGTGTAGTAACACGATGAGCGGTTGTGTGTATCTTGAAATCACGACCCTTATCTGTGCTTCTACATTGCAGGCCAGCGGTTCAACACTTCAAGAGAACAATTCCATCTATTTAGGAGCTACTGTCGGATTCTAAATACCTTTATGTCAACAGCAAAAATTGGGTGTGACAATAACAACACAACTTTCAATTACCGAATTTAAGAGAAAGTTGTTTCCTCTTATTTTCAATGTCAAGTTTTAATTGATTTGAATTTTTCAAGGCTTTTTCAGTGTAGAAACACGATGAGCGGTTGTGTGTATCTTGAAATCACGACCCTTATCTGTGCTTCTACATTGCAGGCCAGCCGTTCAACACTTCAAGAGAAAAATTCCATCTATTTAGGAGCTATTGTCGGGTTTTAGAAACCGACAGTAGATTCTTCTGTCCTCGAAATAATAAGGGGGAGGACAGAAAAAGGATCTACTGTCGAATTCTAAATACCTTTATGTCAACAGCAAAAATTGGGTGTGACAATAACAACACAACTTTCAATTACCGAATTTAAGAGAAAGTTGTTTGCTCTTCTTATTTTCAATGTCAAGTTTTAATTGATTTGAATTTTTCAAGGCTTTTTCAGTGTAGTAACACGATGAGCGGTTGTGTGTATTTTGAAATCACGACCCTTATCTGTGCTTCTACATTGCAGGCCAGCGGTTCAACACTTCAAGAGAACAATTCCATCTAATATAGGAGCTACTGTCGGATTTAAATACCTGTATTATGTCAACAGCAAAAATTGGGTGTGACAATAACAACACAACTTTCAATTACCGAATTTAAGAGAAAGTTGTTTGTCTTCTTATTTTCAATGTCAAGTTTTGAATTGATTTGAATTTTTCAAGGCTTTTTCAGTGTAGAAGCACGATGAGCGGTTGTGTGTATCTTGAAATCACGACCCTTATCTGTGCTTCTACATTGCAGGCCAGCCGTTCAACACTTCAAGAGAAAAATTCCATCTATTTAGGAGCTATTGTCGGGTTTAGAAAAGTTTGTGAAAAGGGGAGGAGAAAAATCTACTGTCGAATTCTAAATACCTTTATGTCAACAGCAAAAATTGGGTGTGACAATAACAACACAACTTTCAATTACCGAATTTAAGAGAAAGTTGTTTGCTCTTTTTATTTTCAATGTCAAGTTTTAATTGATTTGAATTTTTCAAGGCTTTTTCAGTGTAGTAGCACGATAAGCGGTTGTGTGTATTTTGAAATCACGACCCTTATCTGTGCTACTACATTGCAGGCCAGCGGTTCAACACTTCAAGAGAACAATTCCATCTAATGTAGGAGCTACTGTCGGTATATAAATACTGTATAATTTGACACAAAAATTGAATATGACAAAAACAACAGGAACTTTCAATTACCGAATTTAAGAGAAAGTTGTTTGCTCTTTTTATTTTCAATGTCAAGTTTTAATTGATTTGAATTTTTCAAGGCTTTTTCAGTGTAGTAACACGATGAGCGGTTGTGTGTATTTTGAAATCACGACCCTTATCTGTGCTTACTACATTGCAGGCCAGCGGTTCAACACTTCAAGAGAACAATTCCATCTAATATAGGAGCTACTGTCGGATTCTAAATACCTTTATGTCGACAGCAAAAATTGAATGTGACAAAAACAACACAACTTTCAATTACCGAACTTAAGAGAAAGTTGTTTGCTCTTTTTATTTTCAATGTCAAGTTTTAATTGATTTGAATTTTTCAAGGCTTTTTCAGTGTAGTAGCACGATGAGCGGTCGTGTGTATTTTGAAAACACGACCTCTATCTGTGCTACTACATTGCAGGCCAGCGGTTCAACACTTCAAGAGAACAATTCCATCTATATAGGAGCTACTGTCGGATTCTAAAAACCTTTATGTCAACAGCAAAAATTGGGTGTGACAATAACAACACAACTTTCAATTACCGAATTTAAGAGAAAGTTGTTTCCTCTTATTTTCAATGTCAAGTTTTAATTGATTTGAATTTTTCAAGGCTTTTTCAGTGTAGAAACACGATGAGCGGTTGTGTGTATCTTGAAATCACGACCCTTATCTGTGCTTCTACATTGCAGGCCAGCTGTTCAACACTTCAAGAGAAAAATTCCATCTATTTAGGAGCTATTGTCGGGTTTTAGAAACCGACAGTAGATTCTTCTGTCCTCGAAATAATAAGGGGGAGGACAGAAAAAGGATCTACTGTCGAATTCTAAATACCTTTATGTCAACAGCAAAAATTGGGTGTGACAATAACAACACAACTTTCAATTACCGAATTTAAGAGAAAGTTGTTTCCTCTTATTTTCAATGTCAAGTTTTAATTGATTTGAATTTTTCAAGGCTTTTTCAGTGTAGAAACACGATGAGCGGTTGTGTGTATCTTGAAATCACGACCCTTATCTGTGCTTCTACATTGCAGGCCAGCCGTTCAACACTTCAAGAGAAAAATTCCATCTATTTAGGAGCTATTGTCGGGTTTTAGAAACCGACAGTAGATTCTTCTGTCCTCGAAATAATAAGGGGGAGGACAGAAAAAGGATCTACTGTCGAATTCTAAATACCTTTATGTCAACAGCAAAAATTGGGTGTGACAATAACAACACAACTTTCAATTACCGAATTTAAGAGAAAGTTGTTTCTCTTCTTATTTTCAATGTCAAGTTTTAATTGATTTGAATTTTTCAAGGCTTTTTCAGTGTAGAAGCACGATAAGCGGTTGTGTGTATCTTGAAATCACGACCCTTATCTGTGCTTCTACATTGCAGGCCAGCCGTTCAACACTTCAAGAGAACAATTCCATCTAATGTCGGAGCTACTGTCGGTATATAAATACTGTATAATTTGACACAAAAATTGAATATGACAAAAACAAAGGAACTTTCAATTACCGAACTTGAGAGAAAGTTGTTTGATCTTTTTATTTTCAATGTCAAGTTTTGAATTGATTTGAATTTTTCAAGGCTTTTTCAGTGTAGTATCACGATGGGCGGTCGTGTGTATTTTGAAAACACGACCTCTATCTGTGCTACTACATTGCAGGCCAGCGGTTTAACACTTCAAGAGAACAATTCCATCTATATAGGAGCTACTGTCGAATTCTAAAAACCTTTATGTCAACAGCAAAAATGGTTGTGACAATAACAACACAACTTTCAATTACCGAATTTAAGAGAAAGTTGTTTCTTCTTATTTTCAATGTCAAGTTTTAATTCATTTGAATTTTTCAAGGCTTTTTCAGTGTAGAAGCACGATAAGCGGTTGTGTGTATCTTGAAATCACGACCCTTATCTGTGCTTCTACATTGCAGGCCAGCCGTTCAACACTTCAAGAGAAAAATTCCATCTATTTAGGAGCTATTGTCGGGTTTTAGAAACCGACAGTAGATTCTTCTGTCCTCGAAATAATAAGGGGGAGGACAGAAAAAGGATCTACTGTCGAATTCTAAATACCTTTATGTCAACAGCAAAAATTGGGTGTGACAATAACAACACAACTTTCAATTACCGAATTTAAGAGAAAGTTGTTTCTTCTTATTTTCAATGTCAAGTTTTAATTGATTTGAATTTTTCAAGGCTTTTTCAGTGTAGAAGCACGATGAGCGGTTGTGTGTATCTTGAAATCACGACCTTTATCTGTGCTTCTACATTGCAGGCCAGCGGTTCAACACTTCAAGAGAACAATTCCATCTATTTAGGAGCTACTGTCGAATTCTAAAAACCTTTATGTCAACAGCAAAAATTGGTGTGACAATAACACAACTTTCAATTACCGAATTTAAGAGAAAGTTGTTTCTTTTTATTTTCAATGTCAAGTTTTAATTGATTTGAATTTTTCAAGGCTTTTTCAGTGTAGTGGCACGATAAGCGGTTGTGTGTATCTTGAAATCACGACCCTTATCTGTGCTACTACATTGCAGGCCAGCCGTTCAACACTTCAAGAGAAAAATTCCATCTATTTAGGAGCTATTGTCGGTATATAAATACTGTATAATTTGACACAAAAATTGAATATGACAAAAACAACAGAACTTTCAATTATCGAATTCAAGAGAAAGTTGTTTGCTCTTTTTATTTTCAATGTCAAGTTTTAATTGATTTGAATTTTTCAAGGCTTTTTCAGTGTAGTAACACGATAAGCGGTTGTGTGTATTTTGAAATCACGACCCTTATCTGTGTTACTACATTGCAGGCCAGCGGTTCAACACTTCAAGAGAACAATTCCATCTAATGTAGGAGCTACTGTCGGTATATAAATACTGTATAATTTGACACAAAAATTGAATATGACAAAAACAAAGGAACTTTCAATTACCGAACTTGAGAGAAAGTTGTTTGATCTTTTTATTTTCAATGTCAAGTTTTGAATTGATTTGAATTTTTCAAGGCTTTTTTCAGTGTAGTATCACGATGGGCGGTCGTGTGTATTTTGAAAACACGACCTCTATCTGTGCTACTACATTGCAGGCCAGCGGTTTAACACTTCAAGAGAACAATTCCATCTATATAGGAGCTACTGTCGGATTCTAAAAACCTTTATGTCAACAGCAAAAATTGGGTGTGACAATAACAACACAACTTTCAATTACCGAATTTAAGAGAAAGTTGTTTCTTCTTATTTTCAATGTCAAGTTTTAATTGATTTGAATTTTCAAGGCTTTTTCAGTGTAGAGGCACGATAAGCGGTTGTGTGTATCTTGAAATCAC
>JAKCPI010002995.1:0-110123 GCA_023213315.1 Euborellia annulipes
ATTATTAATAAGAGGCTTGTCCAATACTGTGATATAAATGATATAATACCCAAGTCATCAATTTGATTCAGGTTTAGACACTCGACAATCCACGCACTGACCAAATTTACATCTGACATAAGCAGGTCACTTCTCTCCGGGGAGGTTGTTGGAGATGCCTGATAGATATAGAGAAAGCCTTTGACACCCACACGGCGAGAAGGCCTCATCTACAAAATGATAAAAAAAGGATTTGACCGCAACATGATCAAAATGGTATATGACATGATAGGAGAAAGATCCTTCTTCGTCGACAACGGCTCTGCTTATTCAAACGAATCCGCAATGAAAGAGGGCCTTCAACAGGGAACTGTAAATTCTCCTCTTTTATTCAACATTTACATAAGCGATCTAATGTATATATTCAACATCAACAAAGACAAAATGAAAAGCGCACTGGCATTTGCTGACGATTTAATTATCTACGCGTCCGGGAGAAATTGCTCACTTATTCAAAAAAATCTGCAAAATCTATTTGAAAAAATTTACGATTATTATAACACATGGAAATTAAAAATAAATCTAGATAAGTGTGAAACCATTCTTTTTCGGCCTACTCTGAGAAAAACAACAAACAGTTTTAAAAAAATTATAAAAACTTCAAAATTGAAATAAACAATAAAACCATCCCACATAAAAATCAAGTAAAATATTTAGGCATAAACTTCGATGATAGATTACATTTTAATAAGCACGTAGAAATACAACAGCAAAAAGCCAGGGCGGCTTTCATGATACACAAAAATTTATTTTACAATAAATACTTAGATCCCAAAGTGAAATTACTCTGTTACCAGCTCCTTGTAAGACCAATAATTACTTATGGATGTAGCATCTGGTTCAATCAAAGCGCGAGTGTAATGGAGAGGTTGAGAGCCTTCGAGCGGTCATGTCTCAGAGCATGTCTGGGACAATATCGTTCGGCGGAGTCTGGATATCTACATTACATTAGTAACAAAAAAATATACGATTTAGCAAACATAAATAGGATAGATTGCTTCATAATCAGGCTAATTAGAGATTATTATCTAAATGCATCGCAAAACACAAGAAACAGTCTGATATTTGGAGCAATATATCCTAACGAATTGTATTTCGAAGAAACATTAAAATCCGGACACATCCCCCCAGAAGCATTTATATATTTAGATAACAGAGGCTACATCCAAGATGAAGATGGTATTCCTATTATATACCACATATTTCGGCATAAAAAAAATAAAAAAATTATCTACGAACCCCACCTAAAGGGCTCCGACCCGGATCGCAGGTGGCGGTTCAACATGGATATCCCAATTAAAGACACCAAGGAGCTGGTAAAAAAGAAAAAGAAATATTTCTGGATTCAAGAATGGTAGAAAATAATTATATATGAGCTTAGAAATAATCGGAGGTGTCCAACCAATAAAGTGTCCAGAGAAGTGAAAAATCTCACAAGTGCTAAATTAGACAGATAAAGTGACAGGACACATTTCTTCTTTTTTATATTTTTTTATTTTTATTTGTTTTTTTTTTTTATTTTTATTCATTTACTTTGTTATTTGTTATATAGTTAATAAGTTTAGGATTAGGTTAGATTTAAGTTTAAAGATGTTACAGCTAGGTTTACTTTAGCCTTTCCTAGCTGAAGGACAATATGGTACAAAAACAAAAAAGAAAAGAGATAAATGTATATAACGTTTGATTATGTCTGTTTGACAAAAAAAAAAAAAAAAAAATCCAAAAGCCGCGAGATCCCCAAAGGGACACAGGCTGACGCTAATAATAAGTAAACAATTGTTTATTATTGTAAAAAAAAAATCTGTATATATTTTGATGGCTTGAATAAACAACTTATAAAAAAAAAAAAAAAAAAAGTCAAGTAGTTAATTCGTCCTCAAGCAATCTATATTTTTTTCCATCCTCACGTAACCAACCTTCGCGAGTTCAAATCCACCTCCTGCACTTTTTTTTTTCATTCTTGTCAATTTTATTTTTCATACCTACATATAATTTCCTAAGTAATGAAATAAATAAAAAAAATCAAACAATATATAAATACAAAAACCTTTTTTTTAAAATGTCTCTAAAAAAAAGAAAATAACAACTTTTTTCTTTATAATTGTTAACTACTAATTCGCTGATATCTTTTCTTTATCTTATTTATTTATCGACGTTCCACACGCTGCTTTTTCAGAGGTACCTACTAGAATTTCCTCCATTCTTGGTGGCTTATGCTGTCAGGTCTCCAGCGAAGGCGCTACAGGGGGCAAGTGTCATCCGTCAATGACATCTGACCTCGTGGGGAAGGGGGGGCCTGTTGGTAAATTTGCCCTACTGAGAATAAGCTGGCGCCGTCACTGCTTGCTTAGGCTACTTAACTCATTTTCGTCAAAAATCGACTTGACCAATTATTCACTGAGATGGCAGATATAAAGCTAGCTGTTCTTGTAACATTTCAAATCCTCTAATAAATTTCTTGATTGTTAATTCTACCTAGAGGAACAGGTTAAGCTTAAAACTATGATGGCTTATCTTTCACATATTATGATATGCTGATATTTCACAAGCTATCCTGGAATAGCGAGCAAGAGAAATTTACCAATGTTGTTAATCCAAAAGAGGTCTTTACAATTTGCAACCAGGAGATGCTGAAAATCCTCTTCACCATGGTGGCCCCCATGTCTTGAACGTCATTCTAAGAAAGATAAAATTTAAGCAACTATATATTATTATTGGAGCGAAATCATGAAACTGCGGTCATTCATTGTTTGTGATTTGGCCCAGAGCGATCAGAATAGATTACTAAAAAAGGGTATATTGAATCAAATATAATTTAAACCCAAATCCTTCATCTAATTCCTTTTCTATACCTGCGAGGATGATATCCATCTTCTGGTAAAAAAGGCTATTTCCGGGACGCGAAAATTGATTGCGACATTTTATCGAATTCTTCCTAAAGCCGTCTCTATTTATTTCAATTGGATTGGTAGCCATGGGCGTAACTAGGCCCCCCCCCCCCAAGAAAAATTAAAACAATATGGGGCCATCCAGCACCCCCACCCCCATCGAAGGGGGCTAGGCCAAATTCCCTAGTTACGCCGATGTTGGTAGCCAATTGAAATAATAAATTGTCTCATGAGACGGGATGCGAAACCGCGACCCTTGGTACAGAAGCTCAGCACGCAAACCCCTACACCAAGGCCCGAGGGCTGACTAAAAAGTTATTGAAAGAGAAATTATTTAATATATATTCAAACTCAAAATATTTTGGTTTAGAAGTTTTTGAATTTGTATTGAATATGTGTAGTCCGAATGAGGAATATAAATAAGCTACTATATTAAAATTATTTAGGTAATAATAGGTAAAATAGATATATACAGTGACGTCATTTCAGTTTTTGATTGGGGGTGAGGGCAAAATTGTTTTTTTTTACTTCCTGTGCTACCTTTTTTTATAAACATATAAACATATATATATATATACCTCTATATTTTTATCTATATCATTTTCTATACTTATTTATAGAGTGTGAGTTTGTTTGTATGTAGAGGCTAAGCTCAGAATTTACTATTTTTTCCAAAATTTTGGAGGTGGCCCCTGCCCCTCTCAAATGACGTCCCTGGATATATATAAATAAGATAACAAAAAATTTAAGAAAGCAATTTTTTAATGTTTAATTTTCTATGAAATAATATAATAACAAATACATTTTAAAATTGCTCTTTTAAAAAAAAAAAAAAGATATATTTTAAAAATGATTCAAAAAAATAAAAATTGACAATAATAACTAGAATCACCATTATTGATGATGAACATAGACATCATCAAAAAAAAATTAAACTGTTTATTGCTCTTGATTTTTCTTTTGGAAAGGCTTCTTCTTAATATTTTCTTTTTCTCCTGAAGGTTTGAAATTCTTTTTGGGTGGTCCTTTCTTTTCTTCATTTGTTTTATTATCTCCTTTTTTATGTATGATCCATGGTTTTTTCGGGTCTTTGTTTTGAGTTAATTTAGTTTTATTATTAAATGCAACATGGATTTTTTCGCCCTTAACAGTTGTTCCTCCTTTCAAAATTGCTTTCTAAAAATAATAAATATCTTATTTAGTAAAATATAACATGTATTTTATAAAATTTAGATACAGAGATAATGATTAAAATGTGATTTTTCAGGCGTAAAATATAACATGTATTTTATAAAATCTAGATACAGAGATAATGATTAAAATATGACTTTTCAGGCGCTTCAGGAGGCAAGCTGTTCGCATGTTTTTGCCGATAAGATGGCGTTAGGGGTCTTAAAAATTTAAACAAAAAGCCCAACTAATTGAAACTTTTTTTTCTAATTGCTTATTATACGGAATTTCGTTTTCTTCATCCAATTCAAATAATTCGACTAATGCTGTTATTAAAGCACCTATGACAGGAATTAATTTTTCATCCGCCATCTTGTTTGCTTGCAATCGCTTATAATTGCCAAATCAAAGCTAGTGAGTGAGCTCTCATAAGCGCTTACAGGTCAAATCGAACGACTGAAAATAGCGCTGATAAGCGTGTGAGCATCCAAATCGAACACACTCTTAATCTCATGTTTGATTTTCGTTGACCTTTTAGTTTATAAATATTTCTATATAGTATATATCATTTATAACAGCATGAAAATATATAAATATAGGCTTATAAGTGATCTGATAATGCCGGCCATTAGACTAGCCTGCCATCTTTTGCAAGAGTCCTGAACTATTTGGCCGTTAATTTCTAAATAAATATGAAATTTATTTTTGACTTCGTCCCCACTTTATTTAATTATAGGTTGGATATTAATGATTTTTATATTTTTAGTTAAAAAAAAAAATTACAATTTTCATAATAGAACGTTTTTTGCATTTTCTATAAATATATATATATATATAAAAAAAAAGAATTCTACTGTATTATGTAAAATGCTCACGAATTTAAATGATTAAAAAAACCGCATAAAAAAATATTCTAAAATGCCTCAGTAGTTTCAAACTAAAGATTCAATGTGCCCTCCTGAAGCCTCTTAAGTATTATCAAGCTTTATTGCCAAATAGTTATTCAAACTTAATTCTCAAATAAATCGGTACATGTTACCTGAGCCTCATCTGGAGAAGCGAATCGAAGAAAAGCTATTGCTTTGCTTGGGACATATTGTAGGTTCAATATTTTTAATCCAGAAAAAATATTACGAATATCTTTTTCATTAATTCTAAAAATATACATATATATATATATAGGTATATAGGTATTTGAAAGATAAAAACAAAACAAGTTTATGAAAATAATTACTTACCCATTAGGCAGATTGGCAACGAAAATATTAGACTGTTTTTTAACTATTCCTGGTTTGACTTTTATTGTGTGACCTTCAATTGAAGATCCATCCAATTCAAGTGCTCGCTAAAAAATTATTTATCAAATTTGTATTAGGGATATATTCGTAAAACATTTATTAAGATAGATTAATAGAAAAAATTACCTCATAACTAGCCTCATCTGGGAATGTAATAAAACAGTAAGGCTTAACCTGATTTGTTTTAGGATTAAGGCGTGGACTAATTTTTAAAAATTGAATATCTCCTAAATGTTGAGTAAGTTGATCATTAGTTATGCTGAAACAAAAAAAAAAATTGTTTAAAATTGAGGATTACATTTTTTAAGAAAAAAAAGACGGGCAAAAAGAAAAATTCAACAATATCGGGTTAAATTTCTCCCCAGGGCTAAGATAATTTTTACTCTACAAGTTAGTAACTATTATAAGCCCGAACTGTAGTCCATTTAAAACAAGAATTGAATATTTGATTGAATATTTTTATATAATCTAGTTCTGTTAATATAAAAATGTGTTGTGACTGATCGCACAGCACACAACCTTCTCTTAACTTCAGTAATCGAAAGTTGTGTTATGTGATTGTCACACCAGATTTTTTGTGTCGACATATATTAGTTCCCGTCAATATATTACAATTCAAGTTGTAAAATGGGGCCTCGCTGGTGTAGTGGGCTAGGATGTCGGCTTCTATAAAGGAGATCCGTGTTCAAATGAGGGATTTTTCATTTTTTTGCATTAGACCATTTGGACCCTGTTATGCAATGGTGTGTCAAAGACCAAACATCGAGTTTTGAGAAAATCAACAATAAAGTTTTTTGTTTTCATTGGATTATATATAATTTTTCTTGTCAATTCTACAAGTAACATTAAATATAAATTTTTTAGGACATATTTCATAAAAAATACTATTAATTAAAGCATTTGAAACAATATTCCGTGCTTAACTCATTTTTGAATTTTTTGGTCTTTGACACACCATTGCATAACAGGGTCCATTTAAGACTTTAAGATACCCGTTATTTGTAAATATATCTAGTGGGGTCCAGGCATTCTTATTTAAGCCATTTGGTATACAAACGGCTTAAATAAAATCATCGAATAGCCTGGGATTCGAACCCTCGACCCTTGGTATACAAAACTACTGTTTTTACTTTCCCTTACCTATATGTATATGTTAATATACATATATATAGAGAGAGACTATTGGATTCATGTTAAAAATATTCGATATCGAGATTTTTATGGATATACACGTCTTGAGATCCCCTGAATCCAAAAAAGTGGTTTTCGCGACATGGTCTGTGTGTCTGGGTTCAATTTAAAGCATGAAGGAATTGAGGTAGAAAGTTGAAATTTTATATTTAAGTTAGCCATACCCCTGTTTAAAAGCTTATTTTCACGCTCCAGGGAAGTGCTTAACTTAAATATAAAATTTCAACATCGTAGCTCTTTTCGTTCTTGAGATATTATGTTCACAGACAGACAGACGCATGTTACGAAAACCAATTTTTTGGACTCAGGAGACCTTAAAACGTGTATATCAATCAAAATGAATCGAATTTTCGACAATAATCCAATACTTTGTCACTATATATTACATATATAGGTAAGAGAAAGAAAATTGTTATATTATTATTTTATAATTTACAATTTTCATACCTTTGATGAAGTCCTCCTACATAAACAAATTTATCTGCGCCTTTAGTAACTAGAGTTCTATCTTCCTTGTGTGGAACTTTCGTCTTTTTTGAATTTTCTTTAGTTTCTTCCTGTTTCTTTCCTTTTGTTTGTCGAAGATTTTTCTTTTTTGATTCAGGTGAAGATAATTCTTCGATTGAAACGTTTCCTTTTAAAATATTTTAAAATTAATAATTGAACTAACATGCGAATGTAATTTTAAAAAATAAAAATAAAATAATATACCTGGTTCAAAATCATCATCTTCATCGGAATTTGCTACTAATTCACTCTTGGAATCCATTAAATTTAATAATGTGGAATTGGCTTTTTCGTCACCATCATCATCGTCGTCATCGTCATCATCGTCGTCGTCATCCTCATCATCATCATCTTCGTCTTCAGATTCATCGCTAGAGCCTTCTCCCTGAAAAAATTTCATTTTAGTAACAAAATTCTAATTTAAATTTATTAATACAATTAATATTTACTTGTAATTTGTCTTCATTCAGATCGATTACTTCATCAGCAATTGCATCTGGATCTTCATCAGAGTCATCCACATCATCATCATCCGACTCTTCTTTACTTTCTGTTTCTATAAAAGTATGGTCATCTTCATCTGTTTCAATTTCTAAATAAAGATTAAGTGTTAGAATACAGTTATAAAATTTGCAGCCACATTATAATAAAAATTATATTTTCAAATGTAAATAAAATACGAGTAAAAAAAATCTGGTGTGACTGGCGCACAGCACACAACTTTCTCTTACCTTCGGTAATCGAAAGTTGTGTACTGTGCTTGTCACACCAGATTTTTTGTGTCGACATATATTTAGTTCCCGACAGTACGGAACATATGAATTCAAGATGTAAAATTTATAAGTATGGGAAAATATTTATATTTTGTTACCATGGCAACCATTTCTCCTATCTTTCCTATGAAATACAGGAGTAAAGTGGTCTTCAGAAGATTTCAATCGCAAAATGAGAATATACATTTTAAAGAGCATCTAAAAAATAATTGATTTTTGAATTTAAAAAAAAATCGTTGGAGCAAATTTTGAGAAAATCGAAAAAAACTGAAAAATTACATCAGTAAAGTACTAGTACTCTTTGGCCGATTTTGATTAAAAGCTTATTTTCCCGGTCCCGGGAGATGTTTATCTTAAATATAAAATTTCAGCCTCATAGCTCAATTCCTTCATGCTTAAAATTGAACACAGACACACCCACCCACCCACCCACACACAGACAGACCATGTCGCGAAAACCACTTTTTTGGATTCAGGGGACCTCAAAACGTGAAGATCCATCAAAATCACGACATCGAATTTTTGACATGAATCCAATACTTTCTCTCTATATATATATTACATATATACATAGGTAAGAGAAAGTAAAAAAAAAGAAAAGGTCGCAAAGATGGAGGTCGCACAGTTATTAGATAGGTTGGAAAAAAATGGGACAGCAACTTAAGTTCGAATTTACAAAATTGATAAGACATTGTAAGAAGTTTGAAATTTGAGAAAATTTAAAATTGAATTTAGGGCTCAACATATGAAAGATTATAGCTGATGGGGGAAACTGCAGACCCCCCCCCCCTCCCCTAGTAATCCAACAAGTGAAAAGAATAAAAATAAAAAAATCCTTTTCATTAAATTCGAAATTTGGAGATTAAAAAGCAGTTTGTAGTTTTACATTTAAAACTGGAAACTGCTCAAGTAGTAGACGATCTATCTGCACAAACTTGGTTTTACATGTCACATTAAATAGGATTGTTTAGGTGGTGTAAAATTCTAGATATATAAAATTTAAACAAATTTTCCTGGGGAGGATCCTCGGACCCCCTTTCTCGTTGGAGGTATTCCATACACCCTAAACACCCCGGTATTCCCATCAGCTCCCAAATAAATTTCTAGACACGCCACTTTCGATCGATGGTACTCTTTTTTAAAATACTAGATAACTTAATGCCGAGCTATTTTAAAAAGTTTCTCAGAAATTCATAATTACAAAACTGAAACAAGTAAATAACGAGTTACATATTCGTAACAACCCTTTCGAGGGCCTTTTCTTTAGAAGTTTGACGAAATACAATTTTTTCGTTTATATGGAAAAATTCAATTTGCAGTGTCCACAATGAATTTTACATAATGATTCAAGAAATTCTTAGTTCCATACAGGAATGGAGAAAAGTCAAAGGAGTTTTTCATATGAAAAATTTTAATTTCATTGTAAATTTTTTACTCGTTTAATAAAATAATTTTGTTTATATAAAAAGGGGGGGGGGGGGGGTTCTATAGAAATATAATAATATTTACATACATAATAATTTTTCCCATTTATTTTTTAATAGATTAAACTTCTCCCCAAAGAAGATTATTTTTCAATTATGTGGAACAGGCCTCCGAATCAGTTAATTAAAATTTTGAAAAATAACCATAGTTTATTTCAAGCAGTCAACATTTAAAATGCAAGTTTGAAACTAAGGTGCTAGCGGAAACTAAATATATCTCGACACAAAAAATCTGGTGTGATCCGGTGCACAACTTTCTAAAAGAACGTTGTGTGCTGTGCTCCAGTCACACCAGATTTTTTTCTTTGATTAAAGATTGGTTGCCGACATAAATTGATTATGGGGGAGATTTTCCTATGGCAACTCCAGTGTATAAAACTCATTTGAAATACTATCCCGTATACTTGTATTGTATATTAATCATGTAAGATAAAAAAAGCATATTGTAGGAAACAATTCAACTTACCATCACTTAAAATTTTAGAGAGGCTCACTGATGGCATCTCTTCATCTTGTTCATCATCATCATCATCGTCATCGTCATCATCATCTTCTTCTCCTGATTGCTCTTCTCCTTCAACTGAATCATCAGAATCTAATTCGTCTTCGTCGTCGTCGTCGTCGTCATCATCGTCATCATCATCATCATCATCATCATCATCATCGTCATCGTCATCGTCATCGCCAACACTAATTTTGCTATATTCTTCACTTTCTAAGTCTTCCCAAGACATATCAAAATTTTCTCCAACATCTTCATCTTCATCATCATCATCTTCAACTTCATCATCATCATCACTTTCCGCTTTTTTTTCTTCTCCCTTCTTTTTTTAGGAGATACTTCATTTTGTAGATTTTTATTATCTTGGGCTGATCGTTTCTTAGCAGATTTAGTGAGAGGAGTAGTAGATTCTGTTTGAAAATAAAAGAAAATATTAAGGATTTTTTCAATTGAGAAGTAGATAGTGTGAATGAATTTAAATATCTTACCAATTTGCTTTTGACTTTTTCCGGGGGTCGCACTTACTGGAGAACTTTTCTTATTTGCAAGAGCTTTACCTGAAAATTTTTTAAATTATTAATAAAAAAAAATGCCTTTTTTTGATATATATAAAAAAAACAAAAAACTTTTTATTAAACCTACCAGGAGTAGCTTTACCAGGTGTTTTATTTTGTGTTTGTGGCTTTGGTGTTTTTGCTAAAAAAAAAAAAATTTAATTAAATATTATTTATAATAAATTTTTAAAATGAGTAATAGTCAAAAGGATATATTATATATTACCTAATTCTTCGTCAGCTTCGCTATCTTCTTCCTCATCATCACTCTCTTTCTTTTGTACATTTGTTTCTTTATTTTGTTGGTTTTGTTGTTCTTTTTTCCTCAATTTAGCTAATCTTCGCTTCGCAGATTTAGTAAGAGGAGATTTATCATTATTATCTGCGAGAAAAAATCGAATTATTTTAATAAAATAGCCGGGTAATTAAAGATTTGTTTTGCAATCTAGGAAAAAAATAATTATTTTTTGTTATTTGGAAAAATTCACTATTTTTAAGTGTCTACCATGGGCGTATCCAGAGGGGAAATATTTCTTTCATTTACATCCCTTAAACGTAAAACACCACTTTTAAGAAATTTTTTTTTAAATTTTGATTATATTATATATAAAAAATTCAACTTCCCCACAAAGTTAATTATTTTTCTATTATGTGGAACACAGATCATACACATGGTGTGGAATTAACTGAAAATAAAAAAGTAAAATTACAGGAGGCAGCAATAAAAGAGATTCTTTGCATGACAATTTTATTAAGCACAAAGTTGTCATTTTTAGATGCACGAGCCGGAGTGTACAGTGAAGCATCAATATTAAGTCCCACCCATACGTTTTCTACTTGTGATTATTTCATTATTTTTAAAGAAATATTATATATTTTTTAATGAAAACTTTCATGGTTCAAATCTAGAAAATTTTCAATAAAGATTTTCATTTTCTTTAATAAAAACAATGAAATAATCACAAGTAGAAAACGCATGGGTGGAATTTAACTTAGTAATTCACTGTGCATTTTTCTGGTGTTTGGGTGAAACCTTTAGCCGACGGGCGAACCTATTACTATATTTAGTGTATGTATAAATGTAAACTTTGTGCTTCAATGTACAGTGAGGGACAATATTAAGTCCCACCCATGCGTTTTCTACTTGCGATTATTTCATTGTTTTTTTAAAAGAAAATGAAAATTTTCTAGGTTTGAACCATGAAAGTTTCCATTAAAAAATATATAATATTTTTTTAAAAACAATGAAATAATCACAAGTAGAAAACTCATGAGTGGGACTTAATATTGTCCCTCACTGTACAAGTAAATTAGCAGTAACAGTAAACACCTCTTTCAGATTTGTCATTTAAAGTCTCTCTAATTACTGACTCCTGCCTTTCTCTTCCCAATTGCAACCACAACATCAACAACTAACTCCCAAAATAATTAAATATTATTTGTTATAAAAATAAAATTGTTATATACCTTGATTTCTAACAGGGGTTTTGGCTGGAGTTTTAGCAGCATCTGAAAAGATATAATATTTAGTATGTAGGCTATTAAAAAAACAAAAGAAAAATATTTTTTTTTTAAAGATATGTTTTTAAACATATCTTACCATTTTTATTAGCTTTTTGTTGGTTTTGTTTTTTATCAGGAGTAGCAGTAGCAGTAAACTCCTGTCTTTTATTTGCGAATAATTTTCCTAAAAAAATTAAGCCCAAATAAAAATTATTTTTAAAATCATAACTAGAGGTTAATTTATTATCAAATAGGAAGGAATGTCCATGCAGCCAAACATTTTATTTTTTCATACTAACAAACGTCCTCAGCAATTTATTGAAATGTATAATTATATATATATTATATATTGATCTGTATAAATTCTTAAATATCATTATTATTTAACAGGTATTTATGCATAGGCCTATTTAAAAATGTTTTAAATTTATAAGTGCCCGATTCAGCTTTTTTTTTAATAACTTATTTATCATAAGCGGAACGAATTTGATAACGAAATAAATTTAGAACAAAAATTAGATATGTCAAATTATTATTATTATAAATATAAATTGGAGATACCTGTAAATAAATTTTGGGATCTATATATTTGAATTGGATATTCAATAAATACCTCGATTTGGACTTGACTAGTCATAGATATATTTAGAATAAAATAAACACCCTCACACATGTTAAATTAAAAATTAAGTTACCTGGAGTAGCTTTTGCTGGGGTTTTGTTGGGCGGTGCGGGTTTAGCTGGAGTCTTCTCTTTTCCAGGGGTTTTGGGCTGTTGTTTCTGTCCTTGACCTAGACACAAAAATTTCAATTTTTTAATAATTAAAAAAAGCTAAAAAATTTTGGATCTGTTATAATTTAGTATATACTAATTATAAAAAAAGTTAGTTTTAATTTTGTTGGCATGTTGTTAATAGTATTTAAATAAAAAAAACAATAAAATTATCACACGAGTAAATAAATGTCTTCTTCTCTCATGGACATAGGGGGCGTGATGTAGTATAGAGGGCAGATCTCTTAAGGATCTATTGACTAATGAGGAGGCGTATGATAACTTATTTGCGTTTTTGAAGAACGTACTTCTATTTGATAAAATATAGTTTCTCCTTAAACTGACAGTGATGGTGATGATGAGCATTCGGACTGTGATATTTATTTATATATTTATAGTTAACCTGTTTATTTATGTATATAGTCTATCAACTGTTTATGTCTTTGTTTACTTATGGATTTGTTGTTTATTGTTGTCGATTATTTATTTATGGATTGTTATTCATATTTGTAACAATAGTTTGTTCATATTTGCGTGTGGCGCGAATGGCCAAGGATGTCGAGGCGCCCTAAACTCCTAATAATAATAATAAATAAATGCATTGGGGCCTACTTAAAAGTGGTGACCACTGTAAAAGTCCCAACCACGAAACACGTGTGCACAATCTAATGAGAATGTTGGCATGGCGATAATTTTTGTTTACACTCTAAGCTAAAGCTTTGCTTCTGCGATGTCATTGATTTACCTAAACATCGCAGAATAGTAGCTTATTTCTTTCTAATTATCTCACATACAAAATTTTGTAGTAACTTTATGTATTAGGATAATTCTAATAAGATTCGATGAGCCCAAAGTAGTGACTAGCATTTTATTGATTCTTACGCAGATGGATGATTAGCTTTTTTGTGATAAATGGCAATATAGTGCATTCAAAAATGAAATAGTGCGATTAGTTAAAATGAGGGTGCAACAAGCATGATGAACAAGCATAATAAAAGCAAGAAAAACAAGAAAGCTGAAGATTAATATAAATTTATCTCAAACAAGAGACAAAAAATATTATTAACCTGGAGTTTGTGGTGAAGTTGAAGCTTTCTTTTCCAAACTCTGTCGTTTTTTCAATCGTTTTTTAGCAGATTTAGAAAGAGGAGTATTAGGATTCAGTTGATTATTTGGAGTTTTCGCTAGAAAAATAGCGATGATATTATATATATATAATAATAATATAAAAACTATAAAATTAAAATTAAAACTTTATAATCTGAATGAAATAATTTATTCATGTCCCAAAAATAAAGATATATCTATGTGATCACGTGAGTCTGAGCAAGTGCACAGTACTTGAAAACGAGTGCAGAATAAGCAGTCGAAACGTTGTACAGTATTTAAATTTTTAATAAATAATTATATACTCACATAATAATAAGATATATCTATGTTTAATTGATATGGGACTGATGCTGAGCATAAACAAATATATATGATACTCTTGTTTTGTCTTTAGATCAATCGGGAACTCATTCACCTAGACAAAAAAAGCGTGATTTTTGCCAAAAACTATTCAGTAATGAAAAAAAAAAATTTCAAGAACCAATGAAATTTATCATAATATGACAAAAAATTACAAATTTAAAGATTTTGAAAAAAAAAAAAAAAAAAAAAAAAAAAAACGCGTTAGAAGGTTGACGATATTTAAAAGTTTATAGAGATCTTTAATTTGAGTGTAATTAGAAGAGACACGTGCCAAATATGATTGATCTAGTTGTGCGTTTTTAAGATGGACACACACACATATAGATATAATCCTAAAAAATATTTTTTTTTTTGGGTTTGGGAGGTCTAAACTTTGAGAACCGACAAAATCTCGAGTTCGAATATTTTGATTTTTTCCCCTATACTTTCTCTATGTATACAAGAAACAGAAAAAGTTAAAATATAAAAAAAATTTAATAAATAAATTTTTAATTTTTCAAAAAAGCTTCACGCATGTATTTTTTGGATTAATTTTTTGGCCGATCTCCAGAAAAAGAACACGAGTGGAATATAGAGTAGCTTGGACTTTCGCATATGATCAAAACAAGTTGCAGGGGCCCCGACCTAATCTGTTTAGATTCTTAGTTCTCCTTAGGAAAAAATAATAATTAAAACAAATTTAGGGAAGTCTCGGCTTCGGTTCGCTCCGGGGGTCCTAATGTGAACCGTTTCAAAATGAATGATTTAGGATTTGAAGCAAAACGACAACAAAGAGAAAACAAGGCACGCTGCATTCCACTTGGGGCCTAAACTTGATTAAAAATAACTCTAAATATAAAAAATAATGCCTTTAATTAAAATAAATGAATAATGAGGTTTAGGCTTTTTCAGTACTGTACATAAAAAATTTTTTTTTTAATTATATTTATTTCTTAAAAGTATAACAAACCAATGCGGGTTTCGATAGCATTTTAGCTCTATCTCTTTCTTTTTCATTGTCTGATTTTACACGTGGAAAGGTTTATATTTAATTTTACAAATTTTAAATATTGACACAAATTTAATTATAGTATATATACCTTTATAGGTGATTTAAAAAAAAATCTTTCTCCAGGAACCAAACCTTCGTATAAACGCCCACACTTTTTTCATTAACATACAAGAGTTAAAAATTTTGCTACTAATTAAAAAGTAATTTTGTCTTTCTTTATATAAAATAAAAAGGTATATATACTAAAATTAAATTTGTGTGAATATTTTAAATTTGTAAAATTAGATATTAAAACTTTCTAAGTGCAAAATCAGATATTCAAGAAGATAAGCTCAAATGCTATCGGAAGCAGCATTGGTTTATTATACATTTAAGAAATAAATATATTTTTTTTATGTAGTGAAAAGTCCTAAACCTCATTATTAATCTATACAGTGCAGTACTCGGCGAGTCTACGTTTTAATTAAAATATTCAATTAAAATCGAAAGAAACACTAACGAACTACCACGTTTTGTTTCTTCCGGGTGCAATACATATTTGCCTCACTGATATTTACCAAGAAGAGGTTAAAAATAATGAATTTTGTTAAGAAAATTGAAATAATATAAATAAAACTAATGTATATATTAGATTAAGATGATGAAAAATAAAAAATAAAAATAATTACTAATGCAATATAATGCAATCTCAAAAGATGGATTCATTATTTAATTAGTTATATTATCTAATGCTAATTGTAATAATGAGAATTTAAATAAAAATGATAAGAAATTTTATTTACCTTCAAGAGAAGCGAGCACATTGCCATTTTGTTGTTTGCCGGGTGTTTCTTTTTTTCCTTTAAAAGGTGACTGAAGTTGTTTTGCTTTTGGTGTATTAAAAGCTTTTTTTAGCTTGTTGGGGTGAATCGCCAGCGAATTTCTTAGGTGTTTTAGGTGGAGATTCATCTGAAAAGCTTTCGGACTTCCGTTTTTTTCCAAAGGATTTGTTCATCTTTATAAATGATTTTATAACTATACAAAAAGAAAAGAAAATTCAAATAAATATGAATAGTAAATGCTAATTTTAATATAAGAATAGTTACCAAAAATATAAAAAGTAGTAAAAGTAAAATAAAATTGTTAATATTTCTAACAAGAGAAAACACGCATTAACCACGAGGAGAGTCGAAATTAAAATGGCGCTAACAAGTCGAGTGAGATTTAAAAGAAGGCAATCTGGAAGAAAAAAAGATGGAAGCAATTCGATTGGCTGAAGACCTATTGCCAACTTAAGAATTTAAAAAAATAAAAGAAACGTTAATTTTTATTTTTTGACACTATCTCTATTTTTTAGATGTAAAAATTAAATTTTGAGTCAATAAAAATTATATATTAGATAAAAAATTTTTTTTTAGCGAAATAAATAAAAAAAATTAGTTATAATCAGAGTTGGCAGGTTTTATCCCGCCGAGTATAATACACGGTTTTATACATGTATAAAACTATCGCGGATAAAACTAGGCCGATGTATAAAAGGTATAAAACTGTAAAAAACCAACCCTCCCCCCTGAAAAAACAGCTTAAAAGCTTTTCATATTTTATAATGTTTTAAAGCATTGACGATGTTGTTTGCTTTTTATTTAGTGAATAATATAATCAAAATGTTAATAAATGGAAAATGAAATTTTATTTGAATTTCCTTTTTCGTCGGATTTGCGCATGCGCATCCAAGTTTTATACATTTTATACGTTTTATACATTTTATACGTTTTATACAAGTTTATTCGCAATTTTTGTATAAAACGGCAAAATCGTGTATAAAACCCAACTCTGTTTATAATATATAAATTGAGAAAATTAATTTATTTTTTAAAAATATATGGAAAAAATATTATTTAGCATTCATAATTACCACAGAGTATATATATAAATGATAATTACCATAGAATTTTCTAACCTAAAAAATAGAAAAAAAAAAAAAAAAATTGGCGCAATATATGAATGTGAGAAAAATAGGAAATTATAAGTTAGCATTTTTTTTTTAACATTCCCTTTTTTCCCACTCTCACTCACAGTCTGCTCAGTCTTTTCTGCAACTTAGGCCATATAAGACTTTTACGATAACCTTTATTTGTAAATATATCCATTGGGGGCGAGGCATTCCTATTTAAGCCATTTGGTATCCAAATGGTTTAAATAAAATCATCGGACTGTCTGGGGCAAGGGCGGATACAAGGGGGGGGGGGTAAAGGGGGTAATTACCTCCCCCCGAGATTCGAAAAAAATACCTTTTTTTGGCAAAAAAATTTATTTTTAATGTAAAATTTTTAAAATTAATACTTAAAAATTTGATGTATATTTATATTCTGGCAAACAAGTACAGAATGCGCTTTTAAATTACCGAAATTAAAAAAAAAAATAGTGTGCTTTTCGACGAGTCACACCAGATTACCCCCCCCCCCCGAGAAACACCTCTGGATCCGCCCTTGGTCTGGGGTCCGAACCATCGACCCTTGATATACAAGGCAGGCGCGCTACCAACTACACCAAGCCCTAGGGCTAAATAAGGCCTATATCAAGGGCGGATACAAGGGGGGGAAGTAAAGAAAGTAATTACCTCCCCTTCCCCGAGATTTGAGAAAAATATTTTTTTTTGGGAATTAAATTTTATTTTGAATATATAACATTTTAAAAATTAATACGCCAGCCCCACTCCCCCCTCATATGAGGTATAAAAAACAGTTAAGAATAAAAAAAAGTGCACGGGGTGGATTTGAACTCGCGAAGTTTGGTTACGTGAGAAAGGAAAAAATATAGAAATTGAGAACGAATTAACCACTTGAGCCACACTTTATCTAATTCTTTTAGGGAAAAATAAGCCATATAAGAAACAGTGAATAAAAGTCGTTTTAAAAAAAATTTTAATATTGGATATATGATATATCATTTTTCATTACTTTTTATGCTGATTAATAATTTATAATCAAAATTTCCATAGCATCCATAGTTTTCAAATAATTCAATGGGCAAACGTCAGATTGTTTATGCCTTGATGTAATTAAACTAAACACTCTATCTAACATATGATACATGTCATTAATTCTTGAATTCCCCCTGATTCCAGAGAACTAAAGCCCTTTTAATTATATGATCTAATTTGGGAGTTATTGGCGATCAAAGTTAAGCTTATTTTCGACCTTAATGACATCAAAACACTCAATTCTATATTATCGAAAAAGCTTATTTAGCATTGTCTAATTAAAACCAAATTTTTATCAGAGATTTATAATTAATAAATGAGTTTTTTCTAAAGTTTCATTGAGATTGGTAAAGAAATAAATAAAATATTCACTATTTTGTAAATTGAGTTTTAGAATTGGGATCTCAGATTCAAGCCTAGACACGGTTCACAGAGCGCTCTCTTTACCCATCCGGGATCCCGAATTCTAAAACTCAATTTACAAAATAGTCAATATTTTATTTATTTCTTTACCAATCTCAATGAAACTTTAGAAAAAAACTCATTTTTTAATTATAAATCTCTGGTAAAAATTTGGTTTTAATCAGAAAATGCTAAATAAGCTTTTTTCGAAAATATAGAATTGAGTGTGTTGATGTCATTAAGGCCGAAAATAAGCATAACTTTGATCGCCAATATCTCCCAAATTAGATCATATAATTAAAAGGGGTTTAGTTCTCTGGATTCAGGGAGAATTCAAGAATTAATTTCATGTATCATATGTTAGATAGAGTTTTTGGTTTAATTATATTAAGGCATAAACAATGTGACGTTTGCCCATTGAATTATTTGAAAATTATGTATTCTATTGACATTTTGTTTATAAATTATTAATCCCTATAAAAATTAATGAAAAATGATATATCATATGTGGAATATTAAAATTTTTATAATACTTCTTTTATTTCTTGTTTTTTATATGGCTTATTTTTGTCAATTTTAATAAAATTAAAGTTGGCTGAGTTGGTAAATTGGTCGACATTTAATATTTTTTTCATCCTCACTTTAAAAAACTTCGCGAGTTCAAATCCATCTCCTGCAGTTTTTTTTTTATTCTTATTATAAATTTCCTTTTATTTTGAATGCTAACTGAAAAATTTCCAAAAAGAAATGAAATAAATAAAAAAATCAAACTCAATATAAATACAAAATTCTTTTATTAAAATGTCTCTAAAAATAACTTTTACTTTCTCTTACCTATATGTTTATGTTAATATACATATACAGTATATTGGTGTATAGAGAAAGTATTGGTTTAATGTCAAAACTTCAATGTCGAGATTTTGATGGATATACACGTTTTGAGGTCACCTGAATCAAAAAAGTGATTTTCGCGACATGATCTGTCTGTGTTCAATTTTAAGCATGAACCAATTGAGCTAGGAGGATGAAATTTTAAATTTAAGTTAGGCACCCCCCTAGAAGTGAAAATAATAATTTGGTATACAAATGGCTTAAATAAAATCATCGGACTGCCTAGGATCCGAACCCTCGACGCTTGATAAACAAGGTAGGCGCGCTAACAACTGCGCCATGCCCGAAGGCAACAAATGGTTTATACATTTTTCAAATTCAAATGTTCTGTAGTGTCGGAAACAAATATATCTCGACACAAAAAAATCTGGTGTGACAAGCACAGAAAACAACTTTTGATTACCAAAGGTTGTGTGCTGTGCGACCAGTCACACCAGATTTTTTAAATATGTAAACCGAAAAATAAAATGAAGGTTATTTGAGAAATTATATATTTTTTATTAAAAATATTTCTAAATTAAATGTTTGGAAAAAGGATTAGGAATGAATGGTAAAAAAATACAAGTATTTAAAGAAATTATTTTAATTCTTATAGTACGAGAGAATATCTGGAATAATATGGAGTACAAAATAAATTATTAATGGCTTTATCACCTAAAGTCCTTGGTATATCAGGCCAGTAATTGTTTTTATTATTTTTTTCAATTTAAGATCGACGCTTGGAGCCTTTGGAATGGTTGGCTCAGGAAGGTGAGCCAGGTTTTAGGGTGGACTGCTAAAGCGCGATCATAATTACAAAAAAAAATTCTAAATAAGTCAAAATATCTCGAAAATAAAATTGAGGGTGGAGTAATATAGATTTTTAAAAAAGTGGGGATAATATGAGGAAAAGTGAAAATGACACATTATTAAACAAAATAGCAAATTTGTAATATGTCGTTTTGACCTTTTCTCAAATTTACAAATTAAGTCTTTTTTTTTCTTTTCTTTTTTTTTTTTTGTTAATCCAGTTATAATATTGAAGTTAATAAAGTGAATCAGCGTTGCTCGTGCGTGGTTTTTTGATTTTCTCTAAATTCTTCACCACAATATCATGTAGTGTGCAATACCGATTCCGCACTTCACACATCACCAGCCAGAGTGATAAATATTCTTTTTCATCAAGTTCTGAAACCGCCCATCTGTAATCTTCGATATGAGGATATTTTGCAACCTTAAAAATGAAAAATTAGAACTATTAGTGTGGAATTATTATATTAGAAAATCCTCAAAAATCATCTTTTTTTTCAAAATTAGTTAATTAATAAATGCATAAATAATCAAAGTAAGTCCTGGGCTTGCAAAAATATAAATAACCGAAACCGAATTTTTTAATTGCCAGACAACATGTCAGTCTTCAAAGTACTTACTCTCTTCCAAAGTTAACATATTTTTTTCAACGATCTTCAATCATCAATTAAAAAAAAAAAAAAAAGATTTTTGTTTGGCTGTGTATTCCCCTCTGGACTGACTGGATCATATTGACTACCAACCTTTTTTGGCCGCTTTGGAAAAATAATTATTCATCGCCCGCAAGATTGCAGTTTAAGAGAACATAGTCAAAAAATTAAATTAAAAATTAGTATCTATCCGAATTATGCATCTAGGAAACGATAGGTAAAATTTTATTTTGCAAATTTTCGCAGATTTGGAGGATATTGCATAAAAATTTCAATTAATTTTAGAAGCAGAGGCTGAATGTATAATGAGTAGTGAGGATATCAAGGCAGCCGAAAGCAATAAAGAAAAAATATATTTCTCTTCTGCTTTATTTTGTCGACTTTTCGGCCGAAATTCCAGCCTTGAACAGGACTTACAATGTTAGATGGGCTCTTGGCAACTCCTGACATATTGTTGGTGCGAACATTCGTCGGATGTTGCCAAGAGCCCCTTCTAAGCTCGAGGCAAACAGCACATGTCCTGATGAAGGCCGAAACGAGCTGGGACAGACAGTCTTTCTGTACTTTGTATGTCTGTCTCTTCCTTGCTCTTTTCAAAAGGCGTCAGACCGTGCGACGGGCCGGCCTGTTCTATCCTTCTCGGTCGCAAAAACGCATGATAGGACTAGGGCTAGAGGGAAATAGCGTATAGAGCATAGCGGGAATAAGGCGAGGACAGAAGAAGAAGGATATTAGCATGTTCATACAAAATAATACATTATTATATTTTATATAGATTATTTTAGTTTAATACAGAAATAATAATTAAGAAAATTGGAAATGAAAAATTGTCCCTAACTTGAAATTATTTCAAGTAGTATATATGTACATATATAATATAATATTATGTACATATGTTCCATGGGACAACGTCCGAGAACATTCTTGTCTGTATTCAGTGGCGGATTAATGCAATTTTGTCGGGGGGGGGGGGGGGCGGTTTTTTTTTTAATTTTTTTTTTATTTAAGGACTTTGTAGGCATCTATGGCCATTTAGAGCCCTTTCCTATTTATTTAAATTGATTGGTAACAAATTCAATTGAAATTAAAGAGCGAAAATCATAATTTCTTTAGATTACTAGTTTTTAAAACTGTTTAAATTACTTCGATCGCCCCCCTCGCCCCCCCCTTTAAACCGCCCTTGTCTGTATTAAATAAATAAATAAATATATATATTCTCGAAATATTTCGCGACCAGGTGCATACGGTTATTGAGATTTTCTCGACGTTTCAGCTCTCCTTTTGGAGCCATTTTTCAAGAGTGAGGGATTAGAAGAAGAAATGGTGGATTAGTTGGCTTGCTCAGAGCCCACATTTTGTGGGTACGTGGACGGCGACCACGAGCTGTCCTAGCTGGGACTGGCGGTACTTCTTTTCTTTGTATGTCAGTCTCTTTACTTCTTTATTTTCAACAAGCATAGCCCGGTCTCAAAACTCCACCCCCTTCGCCGACCCCGCACCGCGGGATTAAGACGAAGAAAGAAGAAGAATGTTGGAGTAGTTGGTCTGTTCAAAGCCCGACGGGAACGTCCCGTCTGGATAATCATGCAGTTCACTCTCATTCTCGACTAGTTCTCTGAAGCAGTGAAATTTACCACTGCTCCAACAAAAATATGGGTAGAATGTCTCTCATAGATTTTGGTATGAGTGATTCAGAGACCTGAGAATTGAATTGAACAGCATGATGATCCAGACTTTGGCTAGTGGGTGCAACAACAAAATTTTATTTTTAAAAGGGCATTAGGTTGCTTCCATAACGTTGAAAAAAATATAATGACTCTGATGGGGAATATTTCGAAGGCTGACATGTTTAAGTAATGGTCTGGTAATTAGGGTTTAAAAAAATCTGTCTCGCGCATATTTAAACGCTCTAGTATTTATTTATAGCATATAAAAAGAGAAGGGTAATAAATGTGAATTCAAGTTTAATTTTTTAAGTTTTAAAAACGCTTGTTTTGCGGTCAAAATTATAGTTCGTTAATCACCTTTCAAAATATAATAAGAAAAAATTAATTACCTTGGATATGATTTTTCCTCGAGAAACAAAATAACGCGAAATTTGATCAAAGAATGCAGCTGCCTCAGATTCAACAGATTGAACTTCTGCAAGGGTATCTTCTTGGATTGAGACACCAAAATTATTGCCGTCTTCAATTTTAGGAATCATAAATGAGATCCACATCTTGAGCTGCGAAGGAGAAATAGTATTTTAGTGTTCCTGAATTATAGCCTATATTATATATTCTGGAAGGTTTCCATTACTTTCATGTATGGGAAGATAGATTTTCTCGGGGTAAGTTGCATTGGTGGTTGAGATTTACTCGACGTTTCGGTTTTTAGTAATGGTGGAGGTGTTTTTGGGATGCAATCTTGTTGATTCCCAGGTTTGGTCAGTGAATGTCTCAGAACTTTGGATTAGCCTCTGAGATCTAGCAAGAAATTGTATGTGATCCGAAGTAAATCTCAACAATCATAATATGTTAGCGAGGCGAATAGCTGAATCAGTATGTAGTAGAAAATAAAAGGCCCAGCAGCTATGTTAATTTCTTTATTTAAGAACCCACAACGACGGTCGACTATGCAACCATCCTCATGGCTAGAGTTCAGTCAACAGAAAAACCTAGCCAGAAGGATGGTCGCATAGTCGACCGAAACGTCGCTGTGGGTTCTTAAATAAAGAAATTAACATAGCTGCTGGGCCTTTTATTTTCTACAACAATCATAATGTTTCAACACGAGAAAATTGAAGTGATCGGCTGCAAAGTGCTAACACACAATTATAACAAACCCGACTTTTCAGCACCATCAAATGAACAAAGATCTGTACTAGTTGAACAATTTCTCAGCCTGATATTGCCATTAGAGTGCTCTGACAGTAGCAAACAAACAAGCTTTCTATTGGTGTTTTATTTGTTTCCAAAGTTTAAAATTGAAATATCTCAGAAGTATACCTATATTTATGGGTTAGCACAATCTGCGCCCGACCTCTTCAATCTATCTTCGTGCATATAAATAGATCTTCTTAGTATGGGTCCATGTAGAAAGATAGTATACAAATTTTCATTGACAAAATAGTGACTGTGATCAGTCAAGATTTAGTAATGAGTTTGAAATGAGTTCCTATAACTGTGATTGACTCTCGTCTCACTATGAGATATCGAGAGACTTTTTTATAGGCTATCTCATATATTGCTGACAAAAATTATTGGAATTTTAAGGTTGGAGCTCAAAAAGCCCGGACTCTCTCGGGGTAAAAACTTGATGAAAATTATTTTTATTGGAATTTTAAACATGAAAATGATGTTAGGTTACAACTAAAGGACTCGGGCTCGGGGATTTAGCCCCCCCCCCCCCTGTCTGCGGTCCACTGCATGTCACTCACAATAGATCACAACGTAAAAAGCAGATAAAAGGGGGTCTCAAATTAGATTCATAATCGTTAATTTCCTTAATATGTCAAAAGTTGTGGTGCTGCGTCTCAATTATTTTCAACAAAGTTAGATTCAGCATTCACTAAAGAATTTGCCAGTTTATGTTAATTTGAGCATCTTGTTCTCACTAGCGTAACGATTTTTAGCTGGGCCCCCCGCAAATTTTATTTCGGGCCCCCATTATTAGACCATACAAAAAATATTTTTAAAATACCGTATATCCCTGAACCCTGAGGGCCCCGGGCCCTCTCAAAGAGAAATTTTAATTATTTTGTTTTTATCTAAATTTTTCAGTTTTTATCGGAGCTACAGTTTTTTAGCACGGCCCGGCCCGAGGGTCCCCCAAGGTCCGGGACCCCCCCGCATCGCGGGGTCTGCGGGGGCGTACGTTACGCCATTGCTTGTTCCCTATTGCTGCACAAATAAAGTCATTTTGCATTTTACATTATATTTTACAAATAAAAATTTAAATAATTACCAAATTCGCATCCTCTACCAATTGACGAATATGGGGCTTAACAATCTTGACAAGTTCACAAAGATTTTTGTTGCAAGGCACCTGGCCTGAAGGAAGTGCCATCACACGTGTACCAACTGGTTCGCCTGCACTCCCAACTGAAGAATCCATACGAGGCCTTTTTGCCACAGGCGAGTCACTAAAAAACACATTCATTCACTTTAAATAGTGCCGGATTAAACAAGATGGAGACCCTTTGGTAGTCAAAAAAGGGAGGAAGGGGGAAATCTTGAAAAATGAGTTCGAGCCCCTCCTCCTTCCTCCCCGAAAAATAATTACAGTTCCCCCCTGCAATGGTTGCTAGTTTTACCAGGGGTCGCGAGATTGGATTCACGACAAAAATGTATTTCGATTGAATTGGCTACCTATCAATTTAAATAAATAGGATCGTGGTCTAAGGGCCCTAGATACCGAAAAAGAGTTAAAAAAATCAAATATTGCGGACATGGTCCCCCCCCCCCCCCAAGAAAAAGTGAAACAGTATTGGGCCATTCAGGCCCTCGGGTCCCATGGCCCTAACCCAGCGAGGATGGCTTGGCCCATGCCACTCCCCCCAGCCAAATTCCCTAGTTACGCCCCTGGTTGCGCAGTCCCTAAAAAGCGTGGGGCCCATGGGCAATCGCCTACTCCGCCTAATGGGTAATCCAGCACTGACTTTAGAAATAATCTTTTTAAGGACAACATGGGCGGACAAAAGAGATATGAAATTCAGCTCGGATTCCTTCAGGAATTATTTCTATTTACTACTATTGGCCTTGTGGATTCAACTAAAAATAATAATAATTGCAACATTAAATTCTTTTTTTCTTAAGGTGTATTTTAAAAATAGAAGATAAATATTTTTCTAGGTGCGATGACAAACATTATTTAAATTGCTGTACAGTTAGCGTTCCCAAATACTTGATTCAATAAATAATATTCTGAAATGTAAAGAGAATTTTATGTTGGTATTATTTTAAAAAATTGCCCTGCCTCTTCCAATTCCGAGAAAGTGTAGTTAGTTATGAGTAGGGCTCGGATTTCGCCCTATTTGTCTTTTTTTAATTTATGGCTTAAAATTTAGGCCAATATGATATGTATACGTTTCATGAAATTCTGAATAAAAGAAGAGGCATTTGTTAGTGCCTATAATGCCTATTTTGGCCGATTCTGGGTTTTGGTGCCTATTTCATCTATAAATGCCTTTTTTAGTGCTTATTTTAAGTTCAAATAGCCAATTTCAATTTTTTACGAGCTATACATAGCATAAAATTAAAATTTTTTTGAATTATCAAGAAAATATTTCAAGAGGGGGGGGGGGAGTAAAAGGGTAATTACCCCCCTACCCCGAGATTTGAAAAAAAAAAATACTTTTTTCGAAAAAAAATTTATTTTTAATGTAAAAAATTTTAAAAATTAGTACTTAAAAATTTGATTTGAATTTATATTCTGGCAAACAAGTACAGAATGCGCCTTTAAATTACCGAAATTAAGAAAAGATTGTGTGCTGTGCGACCAGTCACACCAGATTACCAAAAATAAGACATCAATTTTTAAAATTTTTTATATTATTTCTTAAATAAAGCCTTTTAAGTGCCTATTTTTTACAATAAATGCCTTTTTAAGTGCCTATTTTAATAATTTTTAGTGCTTAGTTGCCTGCCTATTTTAAAGATTTTGAGTGCCTATAAATCCGAGCCCTAGTTATGAGTTATAAATATAATATTTTTTTTTATTGATATATTCTTTAAAAATAAAATAAAAATTAATCTAAATTTTAGTATATTTTAAAACATTATTTGCCTAAGAAAACAAATTAATAAATATTAATATAAAAATTATTTATCAATCACAATAGAATTTCCTAATACAAATAATCCAAAGATTATGAGATTAACAAATAAATAATCAAATTCCACGAATTTATTTTTTCAATTTATTTAACAGAAATGTTAAATAATTAAAGTTTCTCCTGCAGATAAACAAAAATTTAAATTAATTGGATACAGGGGACGTGGTCCAAGTATCACTAGTGGAAGCCAATGCATTTTTTTTTCAGTGTTTTTTATAATGGAAATTTTTATTGGAATTCTATTTTACGTTTGAATAAATGGGTTACATTAAAAATTTTTCATAATAAAAAAAAAACAAAAAAACAAATGGATCACTTGAGATAGTGCAACTGGTTAGTAGAGAGTGGTGTCCATTGTTCCATCCAACAAAGTCAAATTCATAGTAAATGTGAAATTACAAAAATAATTTTCATAAAAATATCTCATAAACATAAATGAAATTATATAGATTCTTAAAAGCTATGTTTTATGATAAGAAATCCAAACAATTTCCTTATGAAAATACGAATGAGTATTCGTCCATGATAAACTATTTTCCCAAACCAATTTCTCATTTTTAATTACTTAAAAATTGAAAGAAAATTTAATATAAGTAAAAAAATGAGGAATTATATTTTCTAAGATTCCTTTTATGCGAATCTGCCTTCTCAATGTCAGTGAGTGACATTTGGCGGGCCTTCAATGAATAACTTTTAGCAAGTTTTCTATTATTAGTACCCATTTCTTAGAATATGCATCATTTAAAAGAACCCAAATTAAAAAGTTAAGTGCTCTTATACTTGCCTATTAATTACGATGGGTTCCGGGACGGGAATATTAAGTGTTTGATGTACCACAGAAAGATCTTGATGTTTAAATTGCGATGTCTCAAGCAATTGATTCAATTCAACAATTTTATTTGGGAATCCATTAAATATCAATTCTTCGGCCTGTATTGGAAAGTTTTCATTACGTTAATATTATATGTATATATTAATATAAAAGATTAAAAAATAAGGGATAATTACTTTTAACTTGAGAATTTCTTTATATTCTTCCACCTGTGAAAAAGACTTGAAATGTCATTAAAAAAATTCTGGCAAATAACAATAAAATATTAATTTAAAAAAATCTTGAATGTATAAAATATGGATTAATTTAGAAATTAAATGCAACATGTAAAAATAAAGAAAAAATGAAAGCATGGATGATGAGATAGATGCTTACTTTAATATCAGCTTTTTCTCCCATTATGTGTTGATTTATTACAGATATTGTATGGTACAAAATTTTTTATTTGATGCAAAAAAGAATTTTGACCTAAAATGATTAAATATGTTGTCTAATAGTATGAATGTTATTTTCTGGTCTGTGTGAAGTTGAGGTTAGGAATAGACGGGATCTGGGAACGTCTGGGCAGGGAACAAAGAGTAAAGAGTCACTGGTTCTAGTAGTTGAATCAAATCGTTCCTTTTGGTGAACGATTTGATCACCTCTCTTGCAATTTTTTTTTTTTTTTAACTATTTCTCATTCTTTTTTGTATTATACATTTTTGAGATTTATTCTTTATAATTTTTTATTTTATCAAACAATCTTTTCAGTACCATGGATTTTTATTCTTTTTAGTTTTATTTTTCTTAAAAAAAATTATTTTGAACAGCATTGTCAACCAAGGGCGGATCCAGAGGCGTTTCTCGGGGGGGGGGGGGGGGGTTGACTGATCGCACAGCACACAATTTTCTCTTAATTTCGGTAATTTAAAGGCGCATTCTGTACTTGTTTCCCAGAATATAAATACAAATCAAAATTTTAAGTATTTTACATTAAAAATACATTTTTTTTTTCGAAAAAAGTATTTTTTTTTTTCAAATCTGGAGAGGGATAATTACCCCCTTTACCCCTCCCACCCTTGTATCTGCCTTTGTTGTCAACACAGAATAATTATATTATAAATCTGTGATTGCCAACGATTTAACTCTTTTTTTTTGAAACAAACTTTTTTCTACAAGAAAACACTTAGTTGTTTTTCTTTCTATTTATATAAATATTAGTGAAACCTCACATATATTAAATAATTTTACTTATTTATATGATAATTAAAATTTTAAAAAGTTGCCCGAAAAAACTGTCAGTTCATCGTTCACTCTATATCGTTCCTTCTTGATCAAGACCCACGCGGGAAAACTCAACCTCAAAATATTTGCTTTTTTTAATTTCTTCTTAACAAATAATTTATATAAGAAAATTTCTTCTACATAATTTTAATATTATTAATGTCAAATTTAGCATGATTAAAACCTAAGAAAATATAATTTACAGAAGCCTAATGATTGAAAAATGGTTGTTTGTTCATTTCCCTCTTTTTTTTTATACCTATGCTGCCATCTATATATATTTCAATTTAAATAAAAAAAAACTATTGTCAAAAAAATTTTAGAATAAATTAATTATTAAAAACATAGATAATAGATTAAAATTTCCTAAGTATTTTTATAATTCTATAATAATAATTAATTTACATTAAAGAATAAAACACTGTGTATGGATTCTTTCAAATGTCTTTAATCATCGTTAAGTTAATAATTTTTTAAATCAACATGAAACAGACGGGAAAGAAAAGATAATTACGTGGATAAAAGTTTGTTCAAATTTACATATTTAATTGTATTATTATTTATTAACTTATTATTTTAACAAATGCATTTTTTAGATAAAATAGTCAATGTCAATGAGAAATTTGTTAAGCACCTTTTAATAAAATGTTTAACAATTTACGTCATGCCAAAAATAGAATTTTATCTTCATCTTCAGGTAATTAAAATTTTAACATGAGAACATTTAATTATATAAATTTTTTATTTGAAATAGATGTGATAAATAACAAAAGATCTGGAGATCAACATAAAACATAACTACTACATACGTACTCATTAATCTTAAATCTTATAATGATATCAGAGGCATTCTTTTGAAAACTCTCTCAATTTTCAAAATAAATTCCTATTACTCACTAAAAATTTCATTTTTTCTATAGGAGGATATGAAGACCTTGATGGCACTTCCACGTCGCAGCCTTCACCTACAACAAGTCAGCTGATTGCGGCTCTGCAAAGTCCTCTAGATGGATCCCGACGATTTCCTCCTCCTTCTGTTATTGAAGATATTGGGGAAATGCCATCCATATCTGTAGTTCCTGATGGTATATTCTCTATTTAATTATTATTAATTCAATAAACAATAGATGAAAGGAGCAGTCAGCCAGGTAAATAGTATTTACAAAAAAATCTGGTGTGACTGGTCGCACAGCACACAATTTCTCTTACCTTGGGTCATCTAAAGTTGTGTTCTGTGCTTGTCACACCAGATTTTTTGTGTCGACAAATTTTTAGTTTCCGACAGTGCGGTACATTTGAATTTTTTTTTTATTTTTTAAAACATTCACCTTTTTTTCCTTTCACACTCACATTCACACATACACAGTCTTTTCGGCAACTTAGGCCATATAAGACTTTATACGATGACCGTTATTTATGAATATATATATATCAGGGGCGAATTAAAGGGGGGGGGCGATCACCCCCCCCCCCCCCGAGAAGAAATTCAACAAGTTATAAAAACTAGTAATCTAAAGAAATTATGATTTTCGCTCTTTAATTTCAATTGAATTTGCCACCAATCAATTTAAATAAATAGGAAAGAGGTCTAAATGGCCTTAGATGCCGACAAAGTCCTTAAATAAAAAAATAAAAAAAAAAACAAAAAAATCCGCCCCCCCCCCCGACAAAATTGCATTAATCCGCCCCTGATATAATATATATATTATATATATTGGGAAATACCTGGACCCCCAATAGATAGATTAATAACATACGAGTATCGTTTAAAGTCTTATATGGCCCAAGTTGCCGAAAAGACTGTGTGAATGTGTGTCTGAGTGTGAGTGTAAATGAGAAAAAAGTGTGTTAAAAAAAAAATAAAAAAAAGACTTATGTACATTTGATTTGACTACAAATCATTTGAAATAAATAGGGATGCGGTCTAAATGGCCTTAGATGCCAAAAAAAAGACTTAAAAAAAAAAAAAAAAAAAAATTATCTACACTTGAAAGGCTGATGATGGCACAGTAAATAATCTATGTCGAACCGTCTTGATTAAAGAGTATATTTAATAATATAGGCTTTTTTCATTTGCCTGCAAACCTCTTCCTTATTATAATTAATCCTAGTAACAGCCACATAATATGTATAAATTATTCAATTTCAGCTTCAAAACATACACAAATTTCTAATTTTTGTTTTTCATTATCAGATACTTTTACTGTAACTCAAGCGGTTGATCAATTCGGTTTTGGGCGATTTCAAGTCAGACTTTCATTATTTACTGGACTCTGCTGGATGGCAGATTCTATGGAAATGACAATCCTTAGCATTTTATCTCCAGCTTTACATTGTCAATGGAATTTAACACGATATCAACAAGCGCTCACGACTACGGTATTCTAATCACATACATAAAATTATCTTTTTTTTCAAACTTTATTAAATTAAACGTACTTTTTTAATTCATAGGTAGTATTTTTGGGCATGATGATAAGTTCAACATTCTGGGGAAATCTTTCTGATAGATATGGACGAAAAGTGGTAAGTTCATTTTTATTGATTAATAATTAAATTTTTTTTTTCATCTTTTAATAAAGCTTTCCTTTCTAGGCTTTATCGTTATGCGCCTGGTTACTCTCTATATACGGATTACTTTCATCATTTGCTCCAAGTTTTTATTGGATCCTTTTTCTTCGAGGATGTGTAGGTTTTGCGATTGGATGCGTCCCTCAATCGTACGTTTACATAAATCCTTTTAATTTATCTATTTGTTTTAACAATATTGCTATGAAAGCAATTAACACCATTTTACACAAACTGTTGAAGGTACATGAGCCAGAAAGAATATTTTGGAAATGCATTGGCTATTCAGTAGAATACTTGAATCGTTTAATTAATGAAGAGCTATGACTGTAGACATAATGTTGATAGAATAAGAAAAAATGAGACTTATGCAACAAACCGAAACTCCTTAACTACGCTGATTTTTCGGCAAGGATGTAGAAAGGGAAAAATAAAAAACACAAAGTTTTATATTCTTCCAAATAAGTTTAATTCCAAATATTTTTATTTTTCCCTTCCTACATCCTTGCCGAAAAATCAACGTGGTTGAGGTGTTTCGGTTCTATAATTCTCTCGGTATCACTCATTAAGCTTATGCAACAAATGTTATTTTTTTTAAATTAACGTCCGTCCTCACGATTAACGTTTCAAATACCAGGTCTAAGCCATCCTTAGAGCCATTTGAAAATAATCTAACAAGGGGAGGGCACGACCTTGGGATTTCATTTTGGGATGAAACTTCGGGTAATGATTGTACACCTTTAGGGGGTTCACCCCATGAATATTTCATATTTTTTAATTTTTCTCCTAGGGTGACTCTCTACGCTGAATTTCTACCTACCAAACAACGAGCTAAATGCGTGGTTTTATTAGACGTGAGTGAGGATCTTGGAATTGGGGCACGTGGATCTATTCTCTCTTGATATCTCCTCTCTTCGGTATTGGCGCTTCTTATAGGTGACTAAATTTCTTGTACAGACAAAACTAACTCATTTTTATTAATGCTTATTATCTCTTTATTTTATAATCAAAATCTTGATTAACAATGTAAAATATGCATGCCATTAATAATAACTTTATGAAGGTATAAATAATATTGGCTATTTTTACTTTCTCTTATCTATATATACCTGGTAGATGTTAGTATAGATATAGAGAGAAAGTATTGGTTTCATGTCAAAGATTCGATGTCAAGATTTTGATGGATATACACGTTTGAGTCCTAAAAAGTAGTTTTCGTTTTGGTCTGTCTGTCTGCGTGTGTTCAATGAAGGAATTGAGCTAGGAAGTTGAAATTTTTTATTTAATTTAGACACCCTCCTGGAGCGTGAAAATAAGCTTTTAATTAAAAAAGTACTAGTACTTTACTGATGTACTATTTGCTCTAACGATTTTTTTTTAAATTCATAAATCAATTATTTTTTAGATGCTCTTTAAAATGTTTATTCTCATTTTGTCCTTGAAATCTTCTGAAGGCCACTTTATTCTTGTACGTACATCATCATCAAATGTACCATACTGTCAGAAACTAAATATACGTCGACTCAAAAAATCTGGTGTCACAAGCACAGCACAAAACTTTTTCTTACCTTCGGTAATCGAAAGTTTGGTGCTGTGCTTGACAGACCAGATTTTTTTAATTTTGGTATTGAAATTGAATTTATTTTTACACTTATAATATATAAAAGAAAAAAAAAGTAATTAATATAGTTTTACTTAATCTTATTCCCCTAAAATTTAGGTATATCACTTATGATTATTCGGACACAAGTTTTTGTTGAGAATTAAAATCTTGGAATTAAAAAAACTTATTAAAAAATCTGGTGTGACTGTCGTACAGCACACAACTTTCGATTACCGAAGGTAAGAGAAAGTTGTGTTCTGAACTTGTCACACCAGATTTTTTCGTGTCGACATATATTTAGTTTCCGCCTATATATTAGAATTTTAAGCATGAAAGAATTGACCTAGGAGGTTGAAATTTTATATTTAAGTTAGGCACCCCCCTAGAGCGTGAAAATAAGCTTTTAGTCAAAATCGGTCAAAGAGTACTACTACTTTACTGATGTACTTTTTCAGTTTTTTTTAGATTTTCTCAAAATTCGTTCCAACGATTTTGATTAAAATTCAAAAATCAATTATTTTTTAGATGCTCTTTAAAATGTATATTTTCATTTTGCCATTAAAATATTGTGAAGTCCACTTTACTCTTGTACTTCATAGAGAAGATAGAAGAAATGGTTGCCATGTTAACAAAATAAAAATATTTTCCCATACTTATAAATTTTACATCTTGAATTCTAATATATCGGCGGAAACTAAATATATGTCGACACAAAAAATCTGGCGCGACAGGCACACCAGATTTTTAAATATATTATTACTGTATCTTTGTAAATAGTTTTAATATTTAAGAAATTTAATAAATTAATCTTCAAATAAGTTGTATGCTGGATAATCTTCACATCATTTCAGATTGTCTCTGCCTTGGATGCTTTCTTCGAAAATCTAATATTTTTTTTCCATACATGAAGTTATTCTAAATTTCTCTATATGTGATGCGAAAAGTGAAAAGGGACCTCTTGTCAGCGAAGGAAAATTATCGGTTCGGGCATTTTAGTTGAATTAGTCAAAAATATCGATTTTTGGTTGATGAATGCGATTCTTCAATATTTCCTATATACAGGTTTATTCGATAATTTTAGCAATGAGAATCGGATAAATACTATAAAATAATCGATTTAGTAACCTTAAATATAATTTTTCATTGGGTTTAAATGCGTTTTTTATACCTCTAACTTTGAAAGGCTGTAACTCTTAGTTTTTGAGATATCATAGTGGTTTTGGTCTTAAAATGTTCAGGAAATTATCCTCTACAATAAAATATCAATTGAAATTTCCGACAAGAGGTCCCTTTTCACTTTCTGCATCACATTTGCATTGAAATCAACTAGTCCCTTAGTGTTATAAATATTAATGTATTTTCAGTATATACAGGGTTTCCCAAAATGAAAGAGCAGATTTCAATTTCGTATTACAGACAAACTATGAAAGATAGAAACACATTGCGCATGTCATTGGATAGAGGAAGGTTCAAAGTTTTGACACATGGACCTTTCTTTTTTGCGGAGCGAACTCTAACAGGAATGTCATATCTGGACATGCTGCAAAACTGGTTGTTTCCTCAACTTCATGAAGATTCAAATGACTTCATTTTCATGCAAGATGGCGCCCCCCCCCCTCACTTTCACCATGAGGTACGGCGTTATCTCAACAACACCATTCCACAACGTTAGATTGGGAGAGGTGCACAATAAGACCTTGTTCATTGTTTCTGGTCTCCCAGGTCCCCAGATCTTACTCCCTGTGTTTTTTTTCTGTGGGGGTACATAAAAGAGACAGTGTTTGTCTTACCTATGCCAGCTACTCTTCAAGATCTGCGAAATCGATTTAGAAATGGACTACCGTTTCGATGTTTTTCGAGCAACACATGGCGCTCATGTTGAGTGTATGATGTAGTGTCAAAACTTTGAACCTTCCTCTATCCAGTGACATACGCAATGTGTTTCTATCTTTCATAGTTTGTCTGTAATACGAAATTGAAATCTGCTCTTTCATTTTGGGACACCCTGTACATGTATGTTTCAGTTTTGACTGAAAGTCTTTGGCAAAACTAGTTTTGAAAAGTTTCATATCTTTATAGTACATTTTTTAAAAGTAATTTAATAAGAAGGCTCCCGCCCCAAGAAAAATTGAAACAATATGGGGCCTTACAACCCCCCGGGGCCCATGGCCCTCCCTTCCCTCCCCGAGGACCCATGGCCCCCTCCAGCCAAATTCCCTAGTTACGCCCATGACTATCCTATTGACTGACTTCGTATTCTCTCACATATTTCTGACCTTCCATTGTTAAAATTAATATAGGTTTAATGATGATGGATTCATGAAAAAAACAAGACGAATGCAGCCAAATATTATTTTATTTCAAATCTCGCCCTCACGGCTGACGTTTCGGCCCGAGGTCTAGGCCATCTTCAGAGCCGGCTGGCAATAATCAAAATGTGTAGAAACTTTCAACAACAGCGACAACATTCAGCATGTGGTCCGCTCACAGCAAAGCGTAGAGAAATGATGATGACGTAGAGAATGATAATATTTGGCTGCATTCGTCTTGTTTTTTTCATGACTCCATCATCATTAAGCCTACAGCCACAGATCTTTTTCGAATATAGGTTTATTTAAAAGTTAATAATTAAAATATTTTTTTGCTTCGACGCAGTGTTTTTGGGCTCTTGGGGCCTGTTTTGAAGTTCTTTTGGCTCTCATCGTAATGCCAGTTCTTGGATGGAAATGGTTACTAGGCCTTTCATCCATTCCTTTGTTTGCATTTGCTTTCATCACCCCAGTAAGTATTTTCATATATTTAATTTTTCGTCAGATTTTATTTATTTTATTATTATTTATTAATTACTCTTTTATTTAATAATTTCTTTTTTGATTATTTTAAGTGGCTGCCCGAGAGTGCACGTTTTCATGTCGCGAGCGGCCAAGCTGATAAGGCCCTTGAAACTCTTGAAAAGGTTGCAAAGGAAAACGGAAAACCGATGCCTCTTGGTCGTTTAGTGGTCGACGAAATGACAGCTTCTCTTGGAAATCGTGGACGAGTTTCTGACCTTCTCAAACCTTCACTCAGAGTCACCTCTCTTTTGTTGTGGTTAATTTGGTAAATTTATTTTTATTATTTAATATATGTATATATAACAGACTTTACTATTGCTACTACTGAGTTATATTTTTTGTGATATTCTATTTTCCATTGTTGCTTTAGAATTTCTTTAGTAGGTATCCTTAAGGGGGGCATATAGCCCCCCTCTACTTTTTGCTTTTTTTGAATATTAGACATACAAATGTTCATTTTTATAAAGAAAGTTATTCTAAATTAAGTGGCTGATTTACAGATTTGAGTCAAACTTTAATTTGTCATTATCTCGAAACTCATGTTTTGTGCTTATGAATATCTACCACTAAGACCTTCATATCCACTTTTCGAATAATAAAAATTGCCTTCATTAGCCATATTTTTATATCTTTATTTTAATTTATTAGGAGCGCCTGTGCATTTTGTTATTATGGACTGGTTCTGATGAGCACAGAATTATATGAAGCAGCTGGATGCCAAAATGTCAGTGCTGCTGCAGCAGCTGTATCCAATGAGACCGCTGAATGTCATGAACTTACTGCCCAAGATTATATTGATTTATTATGGACCACTTTGGCTGAATTTCCAGGTAATTTTCACTTTTCTTAAAGAATTACTATTTAACAATTTATCTAATTAATTCCATTTTTTAGGAATATTTGTAACAATTCTTGTCCTTGATCGTTTTGGAAGACGACGAACTATGGCTGTACAATTTATAGTCTTTTCTGCTTGTCTTTCATTTTTATTTGTGTGTACAGATAAGTAAGTTTTACAATTTAAAATTTTTATTTTATTTATTAAAATTATTTAGAACTAAATTAGTAAAAACCACATCTTTTGTTTTAGTCGAATGGCTTTAACGGCGATTTTATTTCTAGCAAGAGGAATTATTGCTGGAGTTTTTCAAGCAGCATATGTTTATACGCCAGAGGTATATTTATTTTATTTCTACAAAATATATTTTTTATATAATATTAATTAGTTTAATATAGAAGTCGATGCAACCAAGGAAATTAAATAAAAAACTTTTATTTAAATTATTAATTGTTGACGTTTAGGTCGCTTAGCACAGCCTTCATCAGTTTTAACAATTAATTGTCCCTAATGAAGGCCGTGATTAGCGACCGAAACGTCGACAATTAATTAATTAAATAAATGTTTTTATTTAATTTCCTTGGCTGCTCTCATATATCCAATTTAAATTCAACAGCCACTTTTCATCGCTATTTGAATATTAAATAGTTTTCAAGATCTATTCATTTGATTCATTCATATTTTCTAATAATGATAATTTATATAAGTATTTTCTGTAGTTTTTTTCAGGTGATGCTGCATCCATTCGTTTCGACCATATGGCCTTTCTTCAGAACCTTGTCTATAATAGGCCTGCATATGGTCGAAACGAATGGTAAGGTGGCCACAGACCTGAAATTATCAGGGGATTTAATGGGACCGGGAATTATCATGGAAATAAATATCAGAGGAATTTTGAAAAGTATCAGGGGAATTTTTCGCTCCTTCTAAAGTTATGTCAAATTAGTTTTCGAAATTTTTTATATTTATTTTAATCAGGAAGCTGGAATTGTCGATTTTGAGACTTTATAAATACATGGTTATTAAACTTGGGTTTCGAGTTTCAATTAGCATTTTTTGTTTTTGCTATGTGACTATTTTCCTGACACTAAAAAAATATAGTATTTTTCAAACAAGATTTTCTTGGCTCAAGAAATTCGTTGAAACAAATTTTTTTATTGTTATTAATAATTAATTTTCTTTAAAAAAAGAACATCAATTTTTTTGTTATTGAACAAAAAAATGCCTTTACTTGAAGTAATTATGTGATTATGATAATGTCTAAATTTATGTTTGAAAGAAGAAAAAGAAAAATATAAATAAATGTTTTTTATTTGTAAAAATTACATTCTCTGGCCTTCTTCAGATACAATCCAGCTAACAATTATAAAATTATAAAGATTGTCACAGATTTAACAACCTTTATAATCTTAGCTGAATTATACCTGAAGAAGGCCACTGAATGAGTGGCCGAAACCTCGTAATTTTTACAAATAAACCACAGTTAAACCGAAAATCAAATTCCTTTACTAATGTTAACAACTGTAAAAGCCTAAACTCCAAAATTCAGATTTTATATGCATGGGCGTCCGCAGGGGGGCAACCAGGCACTTGCCCCCCCCCTGGAAAATTAAAATGATAGAAAAAAATGCATAAAACAAAAAAAAATACAAAAAAACCTTTCACAGTATACATCCACCTTGCCGCGGTGAGAAAGCTTTAAATACTAAGAGATGTATAACATTATTAATATCAAAATACGTTTTTTTTAACTTATCTGGAAGTAACTTGCCCCCCCCTGCAAAAAATCCTTGCCCCCCCCTGCAAAAAATCCTGCGGACGCCCTTGTTTATATGACTAATAATGCTAATTGTAAAGATGAATTAAATAATGACTCACTTTTGTTTTTTTTTAAACTCACACTTTTTCTCATTCACACTCACACTCCCACACACATTTACAGTCTTTTCGGCAACTTAAGCCATTTAAGACTTTACGATAACCGTTAATTATTAATATATCTATTTGGGGTCCAGGCATTTCTATTTAAGCCATTTGGATACCAAATGGCTTAAATAAAATCATCTGACTGCCTGGGGTCCGAACCCGCGACGTTCGGTATAGTAGGTAGGCACGCTACCAACTACACCAAGCCCCAGGGCATAATGACTCGCTTATTTTTGAACACATTTTATACAATAAATTAAAATTTGGCATTTTTTTAGGTATATCCCACTACTCTTCGAGCTGTAGGCGTTGGAACTTGTTCAGCTATGGCGAGATTCGGTGCTATGATTACCCCATATGTAGCACAGGTAATAATTCGAAATACATTTTTGTCCTCTTGATTCACAAACATTAGATACTACCACTGAACTTTAGGTAACTCGATTGCTTACATCTAAGTTATACTTTTTCTCTTTTTCTCAGTGGAAAACATATTGATAGAAGATTTGAAATTTTAAATATAACATTACTCTGAATAGCTATGTCCAGCGAGAAATTTTTATCGGGTCAATAAAAGAGGCTGTCTAGAAATAATACTATGAATGCTTTAACAATTAGCCGGAAACGTTTTGATTATTAGCATAAAGTGTACTTTTTTTTAACACTCACACTTGTTCTCATTCACATTCACAAATTCTTAAGATGTATTATTATAATTAATTAATTTTTCAGGTTTTAATGCAAACATCCCTCTCGGCTGCGACTGGAGTTTATACGTCCACGGCGCTTTTAGCAGCTGTTGCCTGCTATTGTCTTCCAATTGAGACCAAAGGCCGAGCAATGTCTGAAAACGCTACTTGAACAAGATAATTTTTTTTTTAATTTTATTTATTATTTATTTATTTATTTACATTATTTTATAACAATTAAAAACACCTTTGGGTTATAGGAATTTCACAAAATTTTCACGTAGAGAATAATTAAAACGAAGTGTTGTTATATTTACACTTGAAAAGCACCCAAAGATATTCAGTAGAATAATAGTATTTTTTTAAATGATATTAATCGAAAAGAGGTGATATTATTTTTATTAAAGGTGCTCTATCTATTTAGTATTAATAAAAAATTTTACTCATTATAAAGCTCTAGAGAAAAAATTAAGCCGTCCTTATTTTAATTTTTTAACGGGATTTTATTTTCATTTACTCTTTCGTCTACACCCTATAATTGGGAATATTTTGTAAAATTTAAACATTTAAAGAGTTTCATGCTTTTGAAAAAATTGATAGTTTCAATAATATTTACACTTTAACTACAATGGAATAACTTAACAATAGTCTGGTGGACAGTGTTTTTAGTTTATTCAACCCTTAGCAGGATCTCCTAAATAAATTCTTAAAGTTTTGTCATTTGTGACCGTACACATGAAAATGTACAAAATCTTCACTGGGCTAAACTTTCAGGAGATTTACTAAAAAAAGTTCAAAAAAATCGATTTTTTTTTTATTACTGATTCCGATTCTCTAGTTCAGGGCCGGATCTAGGGGGGGGGGCAGACATCAGGGGGCGGCAATTAAAGAAAGATTTACTAAAAAAAAGGTAAAATGATATGAATTTTAAAAAGAAAATCTTAAGAAGTGGGCGGCAAATTAAATTTTGCCCCCCCCCCCCCTAAAAAAAATCTCCTAGTTCCGGCCCTGCTCTAGTTATTCATCTTATATGATGAAATATTCGATTCATCAGAATCAATGTATTTTATATCAAAAAATTGAAAAAACTAAGACAAAGGTGAGATAAGAGAAAAGGGACCAAACAAAATTTAAACTATTTTTCTCAAAACTAGGTTTTTCATAACCAAAATTTAAAAATTTCTATCTCCCAAACAAAAAAGATAAAAAATTCTACAAATACCGGCTTGCTAAGCAGGATGTTTTCTGCACAGAAAGCAGAAAAACTCAATTTTGACCCCGATGAAGTATATATATGGTATATATATACAATTTTTTTTTATTTTTATAGCAAATTTAACCATTTTTCAACTACTTATAAATGATATTTATTTAATACTGTTCATAAAATACTCGGGAAAATAACAATATTTAAACTATTGAAAAAAATGAACCTAGTCAATATATTTAACTTCCATTTTTTTCTTCCTAAACTTTTTTTAGAGAATATTAATTTATTTATTAATGTATTAATATTACAGTAGAGTCTTGCTAATCAGGACTTCGATACTCCAGCATACCGGCTAATCTGGGGTGTTCAATTTTAAATTAAATATTAAATGTTAGTCGGTCATCCGGCATTTTCAGAATCCAGCAGAGAGCCGGTCACGTTTAGGCCGGATTAACAAGACTCTACTGTATCAAGTTTCTCATGATATTTAATTTTTTAAAGGGAAAATGTAATGTTTTTAATTTATACTTCTTTGTATAAAATATTTATAATAAAGTGAAAAAAAGAAGTTTACCTTAATATTTTTCTGTGATTTTCTGATTTCCCCAGTGATATTTTTTTTAAGAATATGTATTTGTAGAAAAGATACTGTAATTATGAGAAATAGTTTAAAAAATTTTTGATTACGACTCTGATTAAAAAAACTACGCGACTGATTTAGGACAGGATCTTTGATTTGCGACTTGTTAGTGAGATTGTCTCTAATTTTTATTATCAAATTTGAGATGACTAATCATATGCTGAAAATACAAGTTTATCTTTTTCTTTATTAATAAAATTATAAAAATTAATAAATAATTAACATATATATAATATATATTATAAATGAATATCAGCAAGCTCTTTAGAGAGTTTTTTTGATTGCATTTGTTTAAATTAATTAAAAATATGTACATCCGATTTAGCCGATGCTGAAGCTGAAGCAGATACTTTTGTTTTGGTTCGCACTGGATTTTCGCCAGACATTCTTCTAAGATCGAATATTTCATCGATTTTAATTGAATCGCCATCATTACGATCGTGTGTCGTGTGTGAAGGTCCGCCTCCTACGGTCAGCGATCCTGAACCGGATTGTGCAAACCCTTTAACAATAAGAAGAATATTAATTAATAAGGTTGGGACCCCCCCCCAATTGTCATAACGTCAACATCTCAAATTCCTTAAATATTTTTGACTAATTTATTAGATATATGTTTCAGAAATAAATAATTCTATACATTCGGAGAGTATGATAATCGCAAATACCAGCACGACAGGGCAGAACGCCCAACTTTTGATTATTTCAAATTAAAAATTGATTTTGTTATTATTATTAATCCTACTATTATGTTAACAAATTATTTTTATATAAGATTATCCTGTGATTGATTTGTTTAATGACTTTTCAAATAATAGCTGTATATTCAATTAATTTTGATAAATATGCATGAATTATACCAAATAATCAGAGAGAATCTGATTTTATGATTTATTAAAACAATATAAAATTTTATATTAAATTAAAAACTACTAATTTCGAGGACTTCTTCAAATATCCCTTCCAAGATTTACATACAATATAACAATAATTCAAGTTTTTTAGTAAGCTATAATAAATAAAGTTTATTTTTTTTTTAAATGGTCCATAAATGATTCGTTTACTTTAGAAACATCCTTCAACATCCATAGATTTAGTATGCAATTTACCGGTTTTCTGAAATAAACTATTCAAATAAGGAAAAAGTGAAAAAAATTAAATATTATTGCTTTTATAAATAAGAAATTATATATAATATTTAAGATTTATTATATATATCGCGTAGATAAGCCGCGAAACGGAAATTTATATAATTAGATATTACTTCATGTACCCGAAAAAAGATGTAAGTGTGCCCTTACTGGGGCACACTGAGCGCAAATCGGTGGATCCGTGGTTCGACTCCCGGCGGCACATTTTTTTTCGGGTACATGAAGTAATATCTAATTATATATATTATTGCTTTTTTATAAGTAGTTTCTCAAGCTTAATAAGACCCTGCACAACATTGCCACAAATTCCTCCCTCGACCAGGCGCTATCTAGATTGACTAATTGAGAATAACTCTTATTAATGGGCTTTAATAATTTCTTATTTATACTATATTTGTTCTGAAATTTCCAATGCATTTTTTAAAAAGTATTGGTTGCTAAATAGTAAAACTTGAATTATTGATTTTTATCATTTCAATTTGTTTATTTAGTAGCTAACTTACCATCATGCAGTGGTTCAATTCCTCCAGCGGAACCGGAACCACCTGCACCTTCTAATAATGAACTGGTATGTGTGTAACTGTCGCTTGAACTAGGCGCTTGTGTTGGGGGTGGTTGATAATGACCACCACCATGAACATTGCCTTGTACATTTGAGTATGACGGTGGAGGTGGTGGTGGTGGTTGTTGATAATGCGCTCCTCCATTCGCTTGAGCATTAGCTTGTGCATTAGCATTTGAGTATACTGGTGGTGGTGGTGGTGGAGCTACATACCCTCCTGCATTTGCTTGAGAATTCGCCTGAGAATAAACTGGGGGTGGTGGAGGAGGTGGTTGTACATATCCTACTCCATTCGCATGTGCATTTGCTTGAGCATTGGCATTTGAGTATACTGCTGGTGGTGGAGGAGGCTGTGCGTAGTTCCCTCCTGCATTCGCTTGAGCATTTGCCTGAGAATTAGCATATGATTGTCCTCCATAAACTCCAGGATTATATCCTTGACTTCCTGCATTGGCTTGAGCATTAGCGTTACTATTAACTCCTGAATTTCCATAGTATTGGCTTTGGGCATTTGAATTAGCATTGGCATAAGATGCTCCGCCACCACCACCTCCACCGCCACCTCCTGCTGCTGAAGAAGCATGAGATGTACTAAGACTTCCAGAAATTCCTAATAGGTTTCCACCCAAATTGAAGCTATGAGAGTGTGCTTGGGCTCCATTGCCATGAGAGAATAATCCAAGAGGATCGATGACTTTCTGCGCACCACCAAGAAGACCGCCGATCAATCCTCGTCGTACTCTGTTTCCTGCAATATTAAATTAAAATTTTTACTAACAACACTCAAGCAAATCACTCACTCATTAGACCAAGGTTAGATATAATCAATTTTAAAATAATAATAAACCTCCTTGGCCGTGAAAAAATGGAAATGAATCCTCTCTTTTGTTTAAACCAGTTCCATCAGTGATTCTTAAAGGACAAGGGGAGGGGAAGTTTTTTTTTTAACCTAATTATACTTACAATTGTTAGAGACATATTTAGATGACATGAATGCACCCTTTACAATTGAATGGGATAAAACCATAGGTGCCCACGAAGAGAGAACGCTTGGTTGCCCCTCCCCCATTCCAGCCCTGGGAAATCCTTAAAAACTGACTTAATAGAGAAAATAATAATAGTAATATTCTTTTGGTTGTTTCATGTTTTTTTAGAGATTTCGCATCTATTTAAAGAAAAAGCAATTTTTTTTAATCTGGAGAATCTCTGTATAGAACTCGTGACTCCTTCCACCCTCTAACTTTTTTATGTAATTGTAGGATGTACAAGATTATCCACTTTAGGAATTTCGAAGTTTACTCGTATTGGATTCAGATGTTATGAATAAATTAGAAATAAAAATATTTTAGTTTTTTTTAGGAAATTTAACATTTTGTCATGATGAATTAGAAATAAAAAAAAAAAATATTTTTATTTCTAATTTATTCATAACACTTGAATCCAGTACTTCGGTAAACTTCGGACTTGCTACTATTTAAAGTTCTTCCTTAATTAAATAATATTACTTGTAAATTTTAGTCCTTAACTTTCTATTACTTAAGCAATTGCTGGGGGGGGGAGAATATATGGATCCCCTCCCCCACCCCACCCCCTGAACTCCCGAAAAATTATAAATAAAGAGAAATATATATAGAGTAAACATGGTCTTTCAATTTTAAATAAGCTCATTGCTAGAAATTATAAAAAATATTTTATATTTTTTCTTTTGGGGGGAGGGTCCCATCATTCGATTAGCCCCTCCCCCAACCCACCTGAAAAAAATTTCTGGTACGGCCCTGCTTGTTAGTGTTAGTTAATTAAATATATGACTTTCTTCAGGGCCGAAGCCAGAATATCTCTTCAGGAGGAGGATTCGGATGATTCAAGACGTAATTCCTTTCTCCCAAATTAATACATTTTTTAAGAATTTTTTTTTATAATTTCTTAGAGTATTTAAAATTTTAACACCTTATTTCTCACTATTTTTTATTTATAATTTTCAGGAGTCAACGGAGAGGGGGAGGGGCGGATGTTGCACCCCATATTCAGACCCTAGTTTTCTTTAAATAAAAACGCCTTTTCGAAACCTTAAATTTATTTCACCTGTTTTATCTTTTTTTTTTTTTAAATAATGAAGAGGGCAATACCTCCCTATCCCCTTTCAAATTACTTCATCCCCCCGACAATCTTCTTAGTGATCTAATAAAAAAATAATAATAATAATACATTTTATAATAATTACAAGGTGCCTATAAAGGAAATGTCCTTTCTGGTTGGTTTATATGATCACTGGTCAACATAAGCAGTGGCGTCATTTCAACTTTTTCTTGGGGGGAGGGGGTGGCAAACTTTTTTTTCTTAAAATTTACTTACACATAGGTATCTGAAATTTGGCCAAAAAATATTTAATTAATTACTTTTTTAATTTTTTGCAGTTTATATACCCGTTGATATAGGCTCTATTTTGAAATATTTTATTTAGAATAATATAAAATTTAAAAAAGATCAAAGCCCCGTGGAGGGCCGGGGGGGTGCCAAATGACTCCTCTGAACATTTAACTTAATTTATGTATTAAAAAAAAAAAAAAAAACTTGATCTCATCAAATGCATATATGGCAATGAAATTGTACGTGAAATTTATTCAAATATTATTTTTCTTTATTTCTATTGATTTTCCTCCTTTCATTTCTCTCTCTTTCTTACCATGATCTCGATAAAGATTAGATCCATATGATAAACACAGACACAAACATAGCACAATCAACACTTTGCCAGTAGGCATTTTGCACAAAGAGAGACCAAAGAAAGACTGTTCTAGGAGTTGACTGACAATTCGTTTTATACACTTCTCTTCGCTTCGAGAGATTAATAATTACACTGGTGGCAGAGTGACGTCATATGAAGCAGGTTTATCCACAAAGGCTACGTCAAAATGAAAGAATTTAATTTTTTTTTCTCATATAGGAAAGACTTTTTAGGTTTAGGTCCCTTCAAGGACGACGAGAGAGTTTATTCTGATTTTTACACCTAAATGACATCATTCAACAATACCATACGCATCCTGTTAAAGAATCAGGGACTTAACTATGGCTATATGAACTTTCAACAGACAGGGACCACTAGCATCCAAGTTACATACAAATTTTATCATATAAATTTATAATGTTAATGATATATAAATTTATTTTGAAAACAGATATGACAACCAATTTGGGTTTATACCTTCTATAGGAGAAAGGGGTTTATTCCCCCCCCCCACCTAAATATTTTATTTTATTTAAAGAAAAATTACTAGGCCTCTATAATAATTTATTTATTGTATAATGGCCTAATGATTCAGGAGGAAACAAAAGGTGTATTAACCTTTATTACTATAATCGGTTATTCTTGAAATAAAGGAATTGAAAAATTATATCTTTTTTCATTAACTAAGTAGAGCTTTGCTTGAAAAATTTGTAGTTTTTTCAAACAACGTTCTGTAAATTAGACAGTCAATATATCGTTTAAGATAGAGAAAATTTACGTTTTGATTGGGGCTCCCTGGACTCGAACCAGGACTTCCCCCTCGCGGAAGAAGGATTACATTTATCCTAATATCGCCGGACCAATATTGCATTAAATAAAAATTTATTTTAATGTTTACTAGCTGCATTTTGATCTTTGAATTTTTTACAGCGCTATTCCGGCATGGGAGGCCATTTGTTTTAATTGATTGGTAGCCAATTCAAATGCGAACCCGTGACCCTTAGTTAATATTTCTAACCTAAAAGAGGGGGTTTCAAACTTCTTTATATACACTGTAAAAAAAAATCTTAATTTTAGTGTGTTTTGGAATACTAAATTTACAAATTTCCCTTGTAAAATTACAATTTTCTTCGAAAAATAGAGTTTGTATTGTAATTTTATAAATATTGTATAGTAATTTTCGTTAAAAATTGTATTTTTTTCGAAAGCAGTTTGGAAATTCAAAAATTACCACACAATTGCACTCTAATTTTCAAATGTCATTCTAAAATTACAATATATTTGTAAATGGTTTTTGCAAAGATATACTAAATTTAGTAGGTTTTCGTGTAGGAAATATGCTTCCTAAACAATTGTAAAATTACAAACATTTTTTTACAGTGTAATATTCCTTTTTCAATTCAGCAGAAACCTTTTATAAATAAATAAAATATATCATATAAGCTTGAACAATGATACAAATTTGTAAAAAGTAAATTTTATTTGAACATCGAAATCTCAAAAAGTCTCAACAATTATATAATTTAATAATTAACAAAATTTCTGTAACACTCCCTTAAAGACCAGCAATCAACTCAGCCATGCCTATTGGGTTGCATATTAAGCAACATTGCAGGCAATATTTTCAAAACGTTCTAAAACATGAATAATAATACAAGATGTGGATTTTTATTTACCAATTAATGAATAATAATAATGCTTATAAAATATTACTATATTTGAAATTTTATTTAACATGTCGAAATTAATATTAGGCCTATATTTTAATTTTGGGATAAACTTTGATAGGAAAATTATTAAAAATAGAATAATTAAAAGAAATCTATTTAAAATCTTATACTTGTCAAGTTTCGTAACAACAAAAGAAATCTAGTTTGAGTGGTAACACAGCCCAGCACACAAGCATTCATTTCTTCTATCTTTTCCTTTACAAGAGTAAACTGTGTTTCAAAGAATTTTGAGGGCAAGATGAGAATATACATTTTAAAAATCTGGTGTGACTGGCGCACAGCACACAACTTTCTCTTACCTTCTATAATCGAAAGTTGTTTTCTGTGCTTGTCACACCAGATTTTTCGTGTCGACATATATTTAGTTTCCGACAGTACATACGAATTTCTTCTTTTTTTTTTTTTTAAACATTCACACTCACACTCACACAAACATTCACACTGTCTTTTCGGCAACTCAGGCCATATAAGACATTTACGACAACCGTTATTGATTTAATATACATATATGGAGTCCAGGCATTCTTATTTAAGCCATTTGGTATCCAATTGGCTCAAATAAAATCATCGGACTGCCTGGGGTCCGAACCCGCGACGTTTGGTATATGAGGTTAGCACGCTAACCTCTACACCAAGCCCCGAGGGCACATACGAATTTCAAGATGTAAAATTTATAAGAATGGCAAAATATTTATATTTTGTTACCATGACAACCATTTCTCCTATCTTTTCTATGAAGTACAAGACTAAAGTTGTTTTTCAGAAGATTTCAATGACAAAATGAAAATATACATTTTAAAGAGAAACTAAAAAATAATTGATTTTTGAATTAAAAAAAAAATCGTTGGAGCGAATTTACAGAAAATCGAAAAAAAAACTGAAAAAATGCATCAGTAAGTGCTAGTAGGACCTACTCTTTGGGCGATTTTGATTAAAAGCTTCGTGTCACGTCCCATGGGGGTGCCTAACTTGAATATAAAATTTCAACCTCCTAGCTCTTTCCGTTCTTGAGATATTTTGTTCACAGACAGACATACACACACACACACAGACAGACCATGTCGCGAAAACCACTTTTTTGAATTCAGGGGTCCTCAAAACGTGTATATCCATCAAAATCTTGACCTCGAATTTTTGACATGAATCCAATACTTTCTCTCTATATATATATTAACATATATATAGAGGTAAGAGAAAGTAAAAAGGATCTAAAAATTATGAATGATTTATGAATTTTAACCAAAATAGTTTAAGCAAATTTCGAGAAAATCGAAAAAAATTAAAAAACACATCAGTAAAGTACTACGAAATATTTTAAAGAAAAGAATACTAATACTTTTTGTCCGATTTTATTTAAAAAATTAATTTTGCACCTCTGGAGGGTAGCTAAATTAAATATAAAAAATTCAACCTCGTCAAACCTTTTCAGACAAAGGGGATGAGAAAAAACTCTTATTATTAGAAATATCAATAATATTATGTAATTATTAATATTTATCAATCTTTATTGGCAGGAATGCTTTATAAGATTCCACTTTGAAAGGACTGAATTTGTAAATAAAAAAAAAAAAAAAAAAAACTTGACCCCCCTCACGTCCTAAAACCAAATCTCAGGACCACGCCTGAATATTTAAATTAAAAAAAATTTATTAATTTGGCTTTTTATAATATTTATGAAAAAAAAAAACTTGTTTGGAATAGGAAGGAGTGGTCACGGTTATCTTGACGGATCTGATGCACATCCTTCAAGTAAAACCACAAAGAATACACTCTAGAATATCTAATGTTTCTCTCCATGCCAGATTTTTTTTTTTTGAAAAGACAATATTTTATCTTTTCAATATGTCATAGATAATTTTATACTTTGCTTTGAAGTACAATAAATAAAATAAAAGGGTGAAAAAAATATAATGGGATTCTCCCTTTTTATAGTCCTATACATATTTAATTAAAATTTATAAGATAATTATTTAAATTGTAATTTATAAACACTAGGTGATATGTTTTAATATATTTTTTATATAAACATATCACCTTGTGTTTTTATTTTTAATTTAACTAATTAAATCACGTTTCAACTAGAGCCTACGATTACCAGTTTTAAATTTAATGTTAGCTAGAAGGTACTTTTTATTATTAATATTGTTATTTTGAAAATTTTTTAAAGCCTTCGATTTTCACAAATTAACGAGACGTTTCGGAAAAATTTTATTATACCATCATCAGTTCTTCAAAACTGTTTAGTTCTTGGAGTTGGTCATATGGGCACAATACATGCATATTTATGTATCTTATCAACGGGTTGTAGAGAAGGATTCTCACTGAATAAATAAGACGGAACAACAATTTTAAAGGAGTGATGATAGGATAAGAAAATTTTCCCGAAACGTCACGTAAAAATGTGTAAAAATCGGAGGCTATTTTTTTGCTACTGTGTATATTTTTTTTTACTTTCTCTTACCTCTATATTTTTTAATATATAGAAAAAGTATTGGATTCATGTCAAAAATTCGATGTCAAGATTTTGATGGTTTTGAGGTGCCCTGAATCCAAAAAAGTGGTTTTCGCGACATGGTCTATCTGTGTGTGTCTGTGTTCAAGCATGAAGGAATTTAGCTATGAGGCTGAAATTTTATATTTAAGTTAAACACCCCCCAGGACCGGAAAAATAAGCTTTTGAACAAAATCGACCAAAAAGTACTAGTACTTTACGGATGTACTTTTTCAATTTTTTTTTTGATTTTCTCTAAATTCGCTCCAACGATTTTTTTAAAAATTCATAAATCAATTATTTTTTAGGTTATCTTTAAAATGTATATTCTCATTTTGCCATTGAAATCTTCTGAAGACCACTTTACTCTTATACTTATTAGGAAAGATAGGAGAAATGGTTGTCTTGTTGCCATGGTAATAAAGTATAAATATTCTCCCAAATTTTACATCTTGAATTCTAAAATACGGCGGAAACTAAATATATCCCGACACAAAAAAATCTGCTGTGCGACCAGTTTTATATTTTTTTGCTGCTGTATATAGGCCTATAATCTGTTGTAGGCCTATATATAACCAGCCACTGACTTCATTGATTTAAATATTGTCAAGATTTAGAGGAATAAACATTAAAATAATGTAAAAAATACTATCAAAGATTTAGGTCGATGGAAGAGGAAGCTCTGGGCCCGAAAAAAATTGGCCCTTTCTCCGTAAAAATTTAATCTAAAATAACACACAGGAATTATATTATATAACAGAACCTCTCCGAAATTTAAAAATTTATATATAGGCCCTTTTTTTTTAAAAAAACATTCACACTTTTTTCTCATTCACACTCACATTCACGCACACATTCACTCAGTCTTTTGGGCAACTTAGGCCATTTAAGACTTTGACGATAACCGTTATATTAATAATATATATATTTGGGGTCCAGGCATTTCTATTTAAGTCATTTGGTATCCAAATGCCCTAAATATAATCATCGGATTGCCTGGGGTCCGAACCCGCGACGTTCGGTATAGAAGGTAGGCACGCTACCAACTACTCCAAGCCCCGTGGGCCTAGGCCCTTTATATTTGTATATTTGTCTTTGCATAAATAAGATTTGCCCCACACATGCCCGGTGAGCACTCTGTTAGATCCACTTCTGAATATTATATCATTTTCTCCCCCCCTCCTGTCGAACTTCCTTCTCCTAATTATTTAAAATTAAAAAGAGACTTCATTCACCACAAACTATTTAATCTAATCAGCGACCTTGTCAGGATTCTTACACAAGGCCCAAATAAATTCTTATTTTTGATTAAATCAATTATTAAATTTATTTATGTTCTTCTTTTTATTATAATTTTAATATGATTAAAATTTTTTTTTCTCTTTGAGGAGAGCTCTTTACGAAAAAAAAAATTTGAGTTGAGCTTAGGAATTCATAAAATGTGAGAAACAGAAAAAAATATCTACAGCTATAGTGTATTTAAAATGGAAACTCAACCAATTTCAAATTGTTCAAAGAATTTTCAAATAAACTACAAAATGGGACGTTTCTTGATAATTGCAAAAAGTTGCTTCAGGCGCCGCGCGTTCGAAATACTTGACATTGGCTATTTTTGGTTTTCGTTAAATAAAAAGAAAAAGAATTATAATTACTAAATTACTTCAACTAAAGTAAACATTATTTCCCCGGTAGTTGTTATTAACCTTGAATGATTGATTCTAACTAAAATTATTATTCGGAATTTCCGCCAAGGTGAATGTTCGTTCTTTCTCTTCATATTGCTCAAAGACCAAAGAGAAAGAGTTCTGTCCCGACACGCCATGAATCTATTCTCCCGAAGGAAATCCCACAATCTGTAGAGGTCAAGGTAGGGGTCTCGAGTATGTAATTATATAAGCGACACATAAGTCAATTAAAAATTCACATATGACTGCGAAAATAATCGATAATTAAGACAACAAAAATAAATATTATGATTAAAAAAAAACAGCTAAGGAATTATATTACACAAGTTTAATTATGGTTTAAATAAGCAGTGGCGTACCGAGGGGGAGGGCGGTCCGCCCCAGGCCCAGAGCCAGCTTAGGCCCCCACATATTTATAAAAACAAAATTTAATGAAAATTTCTCTTTGAGAGGCTCTGTCCCCTTGGGGTTCAGGGATATACGGTATTTTAAAAATATTTTTGTGTATGGAGTCGAGGGATATTTAAAGATGAGCACCCCACCCCCAAAAAAAATTCAATATAAGGCCCCCTCTTCTAGTGCCGCCCCAGGCCCCCAACGGCCTCGGTACGCCTCTGCGAGGGTGGTGAAGCTTATTGAAGATAGTAATAAATAATTTACGAAAAACGAACAACAAACACAGAATGGTGCTTCAGATTGTATCGGCGAAAGTTTCTAGACTAAAAAAGCGATTTTATCTCTACGTCAAAGATTTTCACATTTTTCTCGAAAACCGTTCGTTAGTCATATATAAAAAACTGTTAGAAGATATTACAAGCATTTTTTATAGATCTACAACTTTTGTATAACACTTTTTTGCATATAAATAATATTTTACAAGATAAAAAATAAAATGGATTTTTTCTGTGATTTTATGAATTTTTCGATTTTCAACGCTTTTGGGGCACCCTTTCCCTTTAACCGATAGAGCAGAAATTTTACACAGATTATTTTTTTCAGGCAATGGCACCAAACTAGAGGGTAGTGCAAATAAAAATGTTTACTTTGAAAAATAAGAGCCATCCTAGTATCAGATATTTCATATCAAATGTTTCTTAAATTATTGTAGCATTAAGGTAGTTGAGAGCAGGTTTCAGGGTAAGAAGGAACAAAATGTTACCTTTTCATTGACGCGCAGTGTGTAAGGTATAAATTATTAATCAATTAATTAATTCCCAAGGGCTCCAACAATTTCTAGCATTTTTGAGCATTTCTATGGATACTCAATGCAATTTTATATTTTGTTGGATAAACAACCCACATATCAAGAAATAGTCAAAAAAGACTTAAAAATTATTGCATACTAGTTTAAATAGTTTATAAGTTTTAATTTTATAGTTTAAAATAAGAAGAATGTATATAATAATCGTAATATGGAAGATTGACATAGTTATTAAGATAGAATGTCCATGGATCCCACCGGAATGGGAAGAGGAGGGAGCTTGGGTAAGATTTCAACAAGAGAGAGGAAATTGGAGCAATTTGACAAAGAAATCATTTAATTTTTTTTTTTTTTTAGAATTAATTCACCTATAAAAAATTCATCACATCACAACTTCCTTAACTCATCCTTCAATTCGGGCATTCACCATATAAATTTATAACATCATCAATTAGTTTTAACCTTAACTAATAAGAAAAATCAAGAAAAAATGAAAAATAAAAAATAAAAATAAAAATAAAAATAAAAAAAAAAATAAAAAAAATAAAAAAAATAAAAATAAAAAAAAAATAAAATAAAATAAAAATTTTTAATTTTATATTCTTCATCTGCCAGGGAGATGGTGGATGGATTGCGATTCGATGGGCTGGATTGCGATGCGATTTGATGAGGTGGATTGCGATGATGATGCGATGGAGGCGGCTTGCGATGCGATGAGGTGTATTGCGATGCGATGCGATGAGGTGAGATGGATTGCGATGCAATGGGGTGAATTTCGATGCGATGTGATGAGGTGGATTTCGACGCGATGTGATGAGGTGGATTTCGACGCGATGTGATGCGATGGGGTGAATTTCGATGTGATGAGGTGAATTGCGACGCGATGTGATGAGGTGGATTGCGACGCGATGTGATGAGGTGAATTGCGACGCGATGTGATGAGGTGAATTCCGACGCGATGTGATGAGGTGGATTGCGACGCGATGTGATGCGATGGGGTGAATTTCGATGTGATGATGGTGGATTGCGAGCGCTATGCGATGAAGTGGATTGCGACGCGATGTGATGAGGTGGATTGCGACGCGATGTGATGAGGTGGATTGCGACGCGATGTGATGAGGTGGATTGCGACGCGATGTGATGAAGGGGTGGATTTCGACGCGATGTGATGAGGTGGATTGCGACGCGATGTGATGAGGTGGATTTCGACGCGATGTGATGAGGTGGATTGCGACGCGATGTGATGAGGTGGATTGCGACGCGATGTGATGAAGTGGATTTCGACGCGATGTGATGAGGTGGATTTCGACGCGATGAAGTGGATTGCGATGCGATATGATGAGATGGATTCCGACGCGATGTGATGAGGTGGATTTCGACGCGATGAGAGTGGATTGCGATGCGATATGATGAGATGGATTCCGACGCGATATGATGAGGTGGATTCCGACGCGATGTGATGAGGTGGATTTCGACGCGATCTGATGAGGTGGATTTCGACGTAAAGTGCATCACGGATGTGGAACTTCAACTCCATCAGCTTCTGAGGCCACTACTCCACAGGTTAGGCTTTCATTCTTTATACCAGCGGTTCCCAACCCGTGGGCCGCGGCCCAGTTGTGGGCCGCGAGCTGATTGGAACTGGGCCGCGGACGTCTATGAAAAGATAAAAATTATATATATTTATATAAAATTATATATATACACTGGGCCTCAGCGTTTCTTTTACGGAAAAAGTGGGCCGCACATCAAAAAAGGTTGGGAGCCACTGCTTTATACCATCAGAGCAAAAGGAGAGAAAGTAGAAATTCTATAATCGGTAAATCGAAACAATGCTGTATATTTTGATAGGTTCGATAACTTTAGATAAAAAAAATTATTAAAAATTTGTCTTTGAGAGGGCCCGGTGCCTTCGGGGTTCAGGGAGATAAGGTATTTTAAAAATATTTCTATATATGGAGGAGGGGGATATGGTACAAAATATATTTAGGCCCTCGCTTCTAGTGACGCCCCAGGCCTCCAACTGTCTCGGCACGCCCCTGTAAATAAGTACTTATTTCCCGTGGGCTTAGGTTAAAGTCTCGCTTCTTATTTTAGGGTCAGAAGTTCATTCCTGTGCGACAAAAATATAAAATTAAATAATATAAATGATCCTAGAGCTCTTTTCAAGTAATTAAAAACGATTTGTTTTTGTTGAATTTTTTTGAATAGTTGGTACTCCAAAACAGCACTCTTTGAAGCTAATCTTTTTAATACAATATTTTAAAAATAATAATTTCTTACATTATATTTCAAATATCAATTTTCAGTCATTCATCCAAAAACGGTCCCTAATTTTTGGCCAGGCCTGCTGGTCGATTTAGAAATTTTGATTTCATTTGAAATTAAGTCTGATCGTATCTCTAGGTAGGTATCTGATACCGTTTAAATCAGAGTTTCTCAACCTTTTTTTGTGCTATACCCCTTCTAAGCCTACTCCTCGCCCTTAAATATACATTTTTAGGAAGAAAAAATAAGAAATTATTGAGCAAACAAAACAGTAAGTAAATTTCCAAAACATTGTGCCCCTTAACAATCAAATTGCCTCCTTGTGAGAAGTGGGCCCCAAGTTGGGAAACTTCTACCTTGTTTTGAATTAATTAAATAATAAATTAATAAGGTCGAAGAGAAGTTGCTGTTGATGTTATGGAATGGAAAAGAGCAAGTACAGGTGCAGCCAGGGCCGGATCTAGGGGGGGGCAGTGGGTGCATGTGCCCCGGGCGGCAGATATCAGGGGGCGGCAATTAAAGAAAGATTTACTAAAAAAAAAGGTAAAATGATATGAATTTTGTACAGAAAATTTTAAGGAGGGGGCGGCAAATTAAATTTTGCCCCCCCCCCCTAAAAAATCTCGTAGTCCGGCCCTGGGTGCAGCAAACAAAGAGAGCCTGGAAGGCACCTGCCGAAAGGGAGACGTTTCGGACAAAATTTTATTTCTCCATCCTCAGTCCTTATAGACTCTCACGAAACATTGACACTCGCCAGTTTTTATAAAAAAATATACATGTGCACAAATTCTTGCCGAAAATTAATTCATTAGTTCATCAACAGTCACAAAAAAGAAACTATATTACTTATTTTATTTTTCAAGTATTATTTACTTATTTTATATTTTATTTAGTATGGGTGTAACTTTTGGTTTTGCTTATATGTCTAAAACTATTGGATTAGGATGAGGTTTGGCAAATTTGTAGACACAATAAGTATTGTGGGGTATTAATCGGCCCCCAGAGAGCGGTGAATTATTATCTTTAATCAAGGTTTTCTCAGTTTTCACTGGATTAAATATTTTACAATTCCGCCATAATAATTAAGACGTCTGTTTCCAGTCCTTGATCAAATTTCATAATAATCATAGAATAGGATTTATTCTCAAAATACGAAAAAAAACTGGGCATAAGTTTAATAGAGAAACTTTTATTTTTGTCTTTGAATTGTTTTCACACGTGAATAAATTCCAGCACAACTATAGTCAGCCAGATAATGTAAAGAGAGGAAAAAGTAATGCTTCAGGACGATATATTTTATCATAACAGGAATGGGTGACCCAGCTCAAAAAGAAAGATGGACAACTTTTCTTTTATTTTATTAAATGCCACAACCTAAAGGGGGATGGCGTCACAGATGTTTTTTTTTTGGAAGAGAAGCAGCTACCCCCTTGCCCCTCCCTGGATACGCCCATAACAAAAGGAGAACCTTCAGAAAACTCAATTTCTTAGTTTTCTCTCTCCCTAAAAACAAGTCTCTTTAAAAAAATATTTGAATTTTTATTTGACTTTTCAAGCTCAGAGGTATAGGTCTCGCCTTTTGTACTAGGGGCCAGAAGTTCACTTCCCATTTCAAGCAGCGAAATTTTTTCTAAATTATAACCAGTTAATAGCGACAAGATCTAAATAGGTTTAGATGATGAAAAGAAAGAAATATTTTTTTGGATATCCCCTTTAACCACGAATTTTTTTTTAGATTTTCTTATTTTTTTTTTTATTATATAATAAACAAAAATTAATTAAAACTCTTTTTATTCTCATTAATTAAAGCCTAATTAAAGAATTTCGGTAACCGGAAATATTTTTATAATTATGAAACGTAATTTACTCGTTTGTTTTTGTTATGCGAATTTTGTCGTAAATGAGAATCAACTTGTCTTGGTTGGTAATAATAGTGAAATTGATTTGGCTCTAGGGCTGTTTTTGTATCGTTAATGCCAGCGAAACAAACAAAATCTAAACCTATTCTATATATATATCTAAAGGTAAGTGAATGTCAACATTCACTCTCATTAAATAAATCTAATTCATAATGATAAAATCTGTTCTAACTCTTGTGTTTATTGTCGCTTTAATAGGAGTTACCGAATCAGGTGAGAAGATTTTATTAATTTGAGATAATGCTTTCATTGACTATATGGAAAATTTAAAAAAAATATCTCCAAGGTAATTGGGGAGGAGGAATATTTAATTTTTAAGCGTAAAATTTATTACTCGTTTTAACGATTAAAAATTTAAATTTTATTAAATATTCCTTGAACTCTAATGACGTTACCAGAGGTAGAAGTGCGTAAAATTGGAAAGACAAAATTTGTTATAATTTTTTGATATAAAATTTGAAGAACAATATAAATTAAAAATATTAGTAAATTTTATAATTAAATTCGAAAAAATATAAAAATTTTAATCTGAATCCATTTAGAACGGATGGGGGACTTTTCTAAATTAATTAGTAGCCAAAAGAAATTCATTGCTTAGAGCCGTGACTTGAAAGTCTATGCTACGCCCATGAGGGAAAAAGTTTTTGAAAAATTTCATATTCGGATTTTATTTTTAATTACTAAAATTTGCTAAAATAAACTAGATTGGTTTTTCTTGGTTGTTATTATTGTAAATAAAAGACATTTTGGTATTAATCGACTAACTGATTAAATTAAATATTTCAAGTAGGGGACTTAAATATTATTAAATATTTCAAGTACTGGACTTAAAAGTATAGATGGATAAAAGTAGTCTGGGGGCTCGCTGGTGTAGTGGGCTATGGGGTCGGCTTCTACAAAGAAAATCCCTGTTCAAACCCTGGGCGTCCGGGATTTTTCATTAAATAAAAATATTTATTTAATGTATCGTAAAAATAATTAATTTATAAAAACTGCCATTTGATTGATTTAGAAAGGGTGGCAAAAGTGAATCCTTCAAAATTCTAACATTCTAAAACGAGGTGGGACAAAGTTGTGTCAAGTGCCCACTCACACCAAATTTTAAAATTTTAATAAAAAAAAAAACAAAAACAAAATTAATGAATACAAATTCAAAATATATTTTTTTTTTTTTAGCTAATTTACGAAGTAAACGTTCTCCAATATTTCTAAAGAAAAAAGCAGCTCTAATTGGCGGTGGCTTAGGCTTCGGGGCCGGACTTCTTTTAGGAAAAGCTCTTCCAAGAAAAGTGATTTATGTGGAACGGCCATATTTTATTGAGCCAGGATATGGCGGTTTTGGTGGCGGATTTGGAGGCGGCCTGGGAGGCGGCTTGGGAGGAGGGTAAATATATATTTATTTTTTTTTTTTTAGAGAATATTTATTTCTAATATAAGAATTAATTTAACTTTCAGTCCAAATTTAGATATTGGCCCAGTTATTAATGGAATCGGATCACTCGCGAGTGGATTAATAGGCGCTGGTGTTAATGTCATTTCAAATATAGCCTCCAAGGCTAGAGGAACATCTTCAGCGGATGCAGCAGCCACAGCTAGCGCAGCAGCAAATGCGAATGCTGCAGCTACTGCAGCCTCTTCTGCTGCCTCTGCGGCTTCTTCAGCTGCCGCGTCAGCAGCGTCCGCTGCAGCAGCTGCCACTGCAGTTGCTGCCTCCCACTCTCAAGCCCTTGCTCCTGTTGCTGTTCCTGTTCAAGCCCCAGTCCCAGTTTCTCAACCTTTTACAGGAGGGCCAGTTTCAGGAGGCAGTTACCCTCCTTATCCATATGGTGGATAAATAAGACTGATTTTATTATAATTTATAGATTTCATTCACGCAAACAAAAAGTTTTTATTTATTTAATAAATTAATTAAACCTTAAAAGTATAATTTTATATCATCGAATGAATAAAATTTTTCCTTTCCTAGTAAATAATTTGTTTAATGCATACTGTACCATGAAGAAATAAAGATAATTTTGAATTTTTTTACAGGCAAGTTGGTATATTTGCACATTTATAATATAAATTTCTTCTCAAATTTTAAAAAATATCAATTGCACTTTAAAACATTTTATTCAAGGTATGAAGTTTAATAATAAGTCCAATAAAGTTGGACGAATTTGAAGAAGACTGGAATTTTTTTTTAAGTAAGAAAAACATTTGAATAGGCCGATATGATATTTGGTATTTCATATATAATTATTTTTTCTTTTCGGCTGCTCTGGACGTTTAGGAGTTAGTGTATACATATATATTTAATTAATTAATTGTGCCTATGGCTACCGGGGACGTTCCACACCCTGATTCCCCCGGGGCCTCTTGTCCGAGATTTCTGCAGCGCTTTTTTTTTTTTAAGAAAAAGGCAAAAAATTCAAATCTTCCTTCAAAAAAACGACTTGACATTAAAAATAATACTATTCACTTTTATTTAAGATGAGGAAAAAATGAAAAAAACTTGCGCATTTATGTATTATAATACGTATGACTTATTTATTTTATTCTACGATCGTTTAGATTGTTTATCGTACATTCTGGATTGATAATTCCAATGAAATTTATTAATACCTGATCTAAGATTAAGGAATTTTATAAAAGTGAAAGGAAGAGCGGAATTCCTTCTTTTAGAAACTACAAAATAAAATTTTTCTTCTGCTGAGGTCATTTGAGTTGACAAATTTATTCAATTTATTTGAATATCGATATATATATATATACCGTACATATCGATGGCATTCTCGTAAGCCGATTTTCTACACTGTTTAGCGTTGCTTAACATCACAGATCTCCGTGGCTGTAATTTATTTATTCTTCAGCCCGCAAAATAAAAAAAATAACACCAGGATTAGTATTTTTTGCTTTTCTTCCTTATAATTTTTAATCATTCAAAATTATTATAATTAAATTATTTGTTTTAAATGAAAATAGAAAGCAAATGAATATTAATTCATGAAATAAGAAAGTAAATTAGAAAAAATTACAATTTTAATACATTTGATTTTTATCCTATTTCGGGTCAGAGTGGGTTTGTTTCTACCTGTTTGTCACTGTTCCATTTTCTTTGAAATTTATTTTAAATTTTGAACTAATGAGAGAGATGAACACCAAATCATACGTTCTTTCCTTATAAGAAACGCTATGAAATGCTTGTAAAAACTGGTGGTTATATAACACTCTAAAGCGAATAATAAATATGTTTTTATATATTTTTGAATCATGAAAATAATAAAATAATTCATTAATATTTTGATATATTAGAATATTCACTTTCATTATTAATAAATTTCTAAAACATACAGGTATTTATAAAACAAGTATTATTTATTTTAGTAAAAATATCTTCCTTTTAAATAGCTTTTTAAGTGGAGGATTTATGTCTTTTTCTGCTCCCCCAATTTACCAAATAATAAGTAGGCCTATATCATTGAGAACCTATAAAGGAGAAATGAGATGTACGAAAATTAAACAACCCCCCCCCACTCCCTCCTTAGTTTTTTTTTAACACTCATACTTCAGGCCATTTAAGACTTAAACGATAGGCCTACTCTTATTTATTAATTATACTTGTATATAGGTATTTGGGGTCCAGGCATTCTTAATTAAGCCATTTAGTATCCAAATATATATCCAAATATCCGCGAAGATTAGCACGCTAACCCCTACACCAAGCCCGAGGGCAACCAAGTTTGTTGTACCGTCTATTTCAAAAAGTATTTAGTCTAAAGCCCGGTAGTTAGGCAGCCCAAATGGCACCTACACACACTAAAGCTTTCTTGTATGTGTGATAAATACCTTTTTCAAAGCAGACAAGGAAGCTTTAGTGTTCGTGTGCCATTTGGGCTGCCTAACTACCGGGCTTTAGTCTAAATACTATTTACGCTACCCCTATATATTAAATTTTATTGAAAACTTGGAATTGTATTTCCCAGATACTTTCACTAAAATAATATTTTACAAAAAAATTAAATTCAAATTTAAAGAAAAAAGTAATAAATCAAACTACAGTCCACTCTCGATAATTCGAACCTCGATAATTTGAATTTTTCGATAATACGAACTCTTCAGCTGTACACTTCAGCAAATCGAAAAGATGCTGTATTTTGATAAGCTCGATTTAACTCGAAATTATTTTCGAAACAAAAGTGGGAGAAAAGGTTCTATAATTAGACCTAGGAACACTTGCCCTCTTGGTATAATTCGAATTTTTCCTAGCAATATTTACTCCTCATTCGCCGCGTTTGTCACGATGAGTCCCTTACTGTGCCGGAAAAAAAATTATCATGCTCGTGGAAAGTTGTTCGAATAAAAGATATCACCAAAATTATCTATTCCATGTAATTTTTTTTGTTCTTTTTGGTTGTTTCCATTATTTTTCCTTTTTTAGTTGAAGCTATACATAAAAAATAAAATTTATGTAAGGTCATTCATATTTTCAAAAATAGAATATAAACTTAATAATATAATCAGTACAAAAAACTTAATAATTTTTCTTTCCTCTTGGTAATTCAAATTTCTCGATAATTCAAAAACTCGATAATTCGAATTTTTCTTGTGGTCCCTTGGATTTCGAATTATCGAGAGTCTACTGTATTAATATTATCCTATAATTAAATACACATTTTTTATGCATATTTAACAATCTAGACAAGGTCACGTTTTATTACTTAATTTTGTTTAATCAAACGTGAGAGAGAAAGAGAACGTCAAAAAAAAAAAAAATCTTCGAACATTCATTATCAAAGAGGAAAATTCAAGTTGATTATATCTTTTTTTCATTAATTTTTTAAAGTAAAAAAATAATTAACATAATTTATTTTTGCAAGGCGAATAAGTAGAAAACATTCTAATTTAATTCAAACAATTATATATTGTAAATACTAGTGTAATAAGGATATTTGAAGATGTAAAAACAATATAAAAAAAACTGGTGTGATAATAGTTGATTTGGTAACACCACATAACTTTCTCTTACATAAAATTTCAGTCACACATAAAGACACCAATTTTTTAAACTACATTTTTTTCATAACAATTTCTCATACAGTTTTATGAACTCTTACAAATGATCTATTTTCATTGACAATAAAAAAATTCTCATCAATTTTATATAATTTAAAAATTACATTGATGAGTACATTGCTCTTAAATTATAATAAAAGTGCATCCAGGAAATATTATTTAATATTTTAAATGAGGTGACATTTTAATTTTTTTTCATAAAATTAATTTCTTTTAAATGAAATGAAAGAAATGTCAACAAGCAATGACAAGTAGGACTCATTATTTGAAATAGTGGCCTAGATGAAGAAGGGCTGAACCACACCAGGTTTTCCAATATACTTGCAAACGGTAAAAGTCTTAAAGAACTAAAAATTAAATTAATAAAAAAATTAATTAAAAAGTAAATATTGCTATTTGGAATGATTATTCAAATGAATGTGACACTCATTAAGATAATGAATTCGAAACCCATCTATTAGAATTCATTTAAATTATAAACAATGATTATATTAAAAAAAAATAATTATGGAATAGAACTTTAACCTGAAATTTTTTTGTTGATTAATTAACACGTTGTAAGTAGGAATAAAAAATTTTGAACTTTTTTTCTTGATTGATTTCAAAATTTGCATCTCCTTAAAATTAATAAGAATTCATTTACAAAACAGTAAAATCACTTACTTCTTACACTACCGGTACTTATACTGGTAAGATTCAATTTAAACATTTAAAATTCCCAACGCTTGAAAGCAAATCATACAGAATGCATTTAGAATGATTCAATTCTAGAATTGAAGGAAAGCTTGCTTAACAGAATTTAACCTTGGGGAAATTTAGGTGAGTCTTTCATTTAATTAAAATAGAAGACACAAGATAAGAGCGATGTTATCTTTACCTGGAGGAATTTAGAATTTGGCTACGCAATAAAAGGACAGGCTATTTCTATTACTTGCTATTTTGAAATTTTATTACCACTTTTTGTCTTTCCAATGATTAAATAATTACTAATCATAATCTTACCAATTTCAATTTTGTTTTAATTTAAAAAAAAGTTTTAAATTACTCATCTTTTTAATAGTTTAATAATTTAATCTCAATTTTTAATCGTTAAATTATAAGTTTCCTGTTGTTTTATTTTTCCATGTTTTTCCCTAATGAAATCAGGGAAATCTCATTTCCTTCAAAACAAACATTAATTAACCTATTAATTATACTTTTTAGCATTATATTTATTTACAAAAAACCAGGTACAGATTTTAATTAATTAAAGTTCATCTCATCATCGGAAATTGTAAAATTGTCTTTTTTACTTACCTTTACCCATAGATTTTGATGGTTATACACGTTTTGAGGTCCCCTGAATCCAAAAAAGTAGTTTTTCACGCCATGGTCTGTCTGTCTATCTGTGTGTCTGTGTGTGTGTCTGTCTGTGAACAAAATATCTCAAGAACGAAAAGCTATGAGGTTACAATTTTATATTTAAGTTAGGGGTCAAGTCCCTGGGACTTGACACTAAGCTTTTGAACAAAATCGGCCAAAGAGTACTAGTACTTTACTGATGTACTTTTTCAGTTTTTTTTTTTTCGATTTTCTCAAAACTAAATCGACACAAAAAAATGTATGTGTATTGGATATAATTATGTGTATAATTAAAAATATGGAATAAAATTCTGGTGTGACAAGCACAGAACACAACTTTCGAAAGAGAAAGTTGTGTGCTGTGCGACCAGTCACATCACATTTTGATTCCATATTTTTTAATTATAGGCCTACACATAAATTCGAGTTATAGCTGAAATAGAATTAATTATATTTATTGAAAATTTCAATTTTCGGAGGAACAAATAAGTTATTATTTTTTTTTCAAAATATTAACATACAGTAAAAAGTTATCTTTCTTAAACTACAATTGATATTCATTTACTCTATTAATCAGTCAAATTTATAAAAATATTTAAACAAGACAGTTATAAGCAGGCGCGCCTTTCTTTTTCAGTTAGGCCACCAAACATACATCACTATTTTAGAGAGTTTACGTAAAATTCAAAAAAGGAATAAATAACAAATTTGTCATATTATTTTAAGAAAAGACTTTCAATTAACTATTAGTTAAATTAATAAAAACTAAATTTTTTTATCTCTGCTCATTTGACTACTTTTATTTACTTTATGTATCTCCATTTATTTATATTAATTGATAGTCAAGTGTTAGAAATGTTAATTTATAATAAATCATTGAAATTTATGAGTTTCCATAAAAAAAATTTAACTTTTATTTCATCATATTATTAAATTTTAATTTTAATAAAAATAGTAATTTTATAAAATAATTTGTTGGTTAAGAGATTTTTCTCTAATTATGGCTTATGAATTAATTATAAATACGTTATTTTAAACAAAATAAAGCTAGATTGATTTTTAATAAAATATTCCTTTGAGATCCATTTAATTTATAAATTAGATGCATTCAAATCTCCTTCTGGTAGCGCTTAATAAATAAAATTACAATAAATAATTAAAAGTAATCAAAGAAGCCAAATCCACCGCCTTTTCCTCCACCACCGCCGCCGCCGCCGCCGCTATTTGATTGACTCTGACTTTGAGAAAAGCTAAATGGTCCAAATCCGAATGTTTGTGTTTGAGATTGTGACTGTGCGCCGCCATGGCCGCCGGCCTGGGCTTGGGCCTGAGCTTGAGCTCCTCCAAAGCCAGTGCCCTGGTGATATCCTCCTCCTTGATTATATCCTCCGCCTTGATTATAACCACCGTATTGTGGTTTATGTTTGTGTTTGTTAAAAAGATGTAATTTACGTTCCTCTGGTCCTGGAAATTTAATTTCAAATTCAATTAATATATTAGCCAGCTCATGGAAAAAAAACTTCATAATTAATAAACTAAACATAGAATCTCTTTGGGGATTTGTCTATTATTTCTTTAATTAATCTAGAATTGAATGGCATTTAATCGAATCGGTGCCCAACTTGATTAAGGCCAAAAAAATCGCCTTCGGCGGGCTTCCCTCCCTGGACCCCCGCCAGCTGGTTCGGTTATTTTTTTAACGTTTATTTGTGATATAATGATAAATAGAGAATAACTCATACTTGAAAATAAATAAAACTTAATATTAAAAGTACCTTTGCACTCTAATATAATGAGATGGCGATAAAATTTCTTAACGCACAGAACTTAGGCAACCCAACTAGCACACGTACTCGAACGCCTTGTCGGTGTTAGGGCAAATCCAGCCACAGGACAATAAATGCTTTTTAAATTTACCGTATATAAATAAAAGCGATAAAACTAAACTATTTTGATATAAAATTTCCATAGGGTAAGCCAATTTTCAAAAAAAAAAAAAAAAAAAAAATAATAGCCTTGACCTGTGACTCTGAGGTAAAGCATTAACTTATGGTTCTAGAGGTCGAGGGTTTCCTCCCAGGCGAAAAAATTTATTCAACAAGACTGAGTGTTTTTTTATTTCTAATGAAGGGAACTTTTATTTCGCCAGCCCGTTTCTCATAATTAAGAAAAGGCGAGGGTCCGCAGCAGGCGTGTCGAGCCAGCTGAGGGGGGTCCAGGGGGCGTAGCCAGACGCCAGCCCGTTTCTCATAATTGGGAAAAGGCGAGGGCCTGCCTATGGCGTAGCCAGACACCAGCCCGTTTCTCATAATTGGGAAAAGGTGAGGGCCCGCCTATATGCTTTACCTCAGAGTCACAGGTCAAGGCTATTATTAATTTTTTTTTTTTTTTTTTTTTTTGAAAATTGGCTTACCCTATGGAAATTTTATATTAAAATAGTTTAGTTTTATCGCTTTTATTTATATACGGTAAATTTAAAAAGCATTTATTGTCCTGTGGCTGGATTGGCCCTAACACCGACAAGGCGTTCGAGTACGTGTGCCAGTTGGGTTGCCTAACTTCTGTGCGTTAAGAAATTTTATCGCCATCTCATTATATTAGAGTGCAAAGGTACTTTTAATATTAAGTTTTATTTATTTTCAAGTATGAGTTATTCTCTATTTATCATTATATCACAAATAAACGTTAAAAAAAAAATAACCAATTAATTACTAGAGAAAATTCCATCTTTTTTTCCTGTTTATATTATTAACTAACAATAAGTAAAAAATTTTCCTATCATTTTTTTAAAGCCTTTTCGGCATCTTAGGGTTTTTTAACGTTTTTTTTGAAAATACATAAGATAATATTATAAAAATAATAGAAATCAATATAAATATAATTCCCAGTAAAGATACTAAAACTATTATTTATCCCTCCCCTAAGGACCTTTTAGTTGGAAGCCAAATATACTTTTTATAATAAATAAATTTAACAAAATTTTAGGACTTAATAGTAATGTAGACAAAATCCCTTTTCACCCTTATTTCTCTTTTAAGGATTTATTTGGGTTCCTTGCAGTTTTATTTTTACTAACTTCCTTAACCCTAATTTCTTTCAAAAAATTTTATAATAATACTGTTTTTAGCTGGGTATCTTTTTTATATGTTGGTTATTATCAGACATATTATTAATATTAACGAAGGACTCCTCAGAGATTGATGAATTCTAAAAGTGATTCTAATATTTGTAAGTCCATTATTCTACAAACTGTATTTCCTCAAAATTAGAGGGCGGGAATCTAACACTCTGCTACAAAAATGAGGATACCAAACACATTTTTAATAAAAAATCTGATGTGGACACAACAGAACCGAAAGTTACATTCAAAAATATTGTCGGTACCGGTACCTATAATAAAGTTTAATAAAGTTCTGACTTTTTTGAAAATTGCATCTAAAGTCCCATAATAAGTTTATGTAAATATTGAAATATTTAAAAAATAAATTACAAATAAGGCTCCCCAAAATTTATTTTTGTACAATGGCTTATTAATTCCAAAATCTGTCGAACTCTACACAACACATATTTTTATTTTCACACTACTTGACACAAATCACAAAAACTTCACTGAATTCTCACTTGGTTGACTTTCTATCTTCACAAATTTAAGGAGGGAACCTCTCACCTTGAGGAGCACAACTCGCGATCGTCAGTACAACCGCTAACAGCAAAGAAACAGCAACGGAAGTCGGGGTCATGTTAGTCGTTATCGTTTTGTTCGCTATGGTCAAGTGTCTACAGGTTATATACTCGGCTAGGATTCCTCGTGGGAGGCTGCCGTCCTTGTTGGATGGCCTACCATTTAGTTGATCTCTTTCCGGGATTACTCCTTTTCTGAAATAAGTCTGTAAAATCTTACCGTTCCACCGACAAATTAATTATTATATCCAAACAACTTTTCTATATGATCATCTATTATATTATTTTCTTAATGTTATCGATATTGACATTTATCAACACCTCTACCCTCTCGGTATCGGGGAGAGGGTCATTATATTCTTGCAAGTTGCAACATTTCACTCTCCCTGCTAGGCTAAAACTGTTACAAACAAATAGGGCTTTTTAAATATATTTCTTTGGTCCTTGGGCTTGGTGTAGGGGTTGGCGTGCTAGCCTTATATACCAAGGGTCGCGGGTTTGGATCCCAGACAGTCCGATGATTTTATTTAAGGTGCGCGTCTCGGGGTGCTAATTTTGGAAGTTTCCAGCGGCCACAATTTTGAAGCTATCGACCTCAAATTTTTTTTAAATTAAAGCTATTTAAATTATCTACAACTTATAGATGCCCTTTTTTTGATTTTCGAAAAAAAAAATTTTTTTTTTAGATTATTCGCATTAAAGAAAATATATTTTTCTCTCTCTATATATCTTATAGATAATTAAATTAGTAATAATTGTGTTAAAAAATAATTAATTTTTTACCCTTAATTAATTAGCTGAAAATTTTCAAATGAAATGGAATAAATCCCTTGTATTCCTAAGGGAAAAACTAACGCCATATCTTGCCGCCTCGAGCAATTCTGTAGTCAATCATCTTCTAATGGCTTTTCGAGACCCGCACCTTAAGTCATTTGAATATCAAATGTCTGGACCACCAGTAGATATTATAAATAACAGCGGTTATTGTATAAAGTCTTATATGGCCTGAGTTGCCGAAAAGACTAAGTGAATGTGTGTGTGAGTGTGAGTGTGAATGAGAAAAAAGTGTGAATGTTTAAAAAAAAAAAAAACTATACAGTGGCTTTAATTCGCATCCATTACATTCATTATTTATTTTTCACAAAAATCTCGAACATTAATAAATTCATATATAGAATATAACATTCTCTGCAGGTCTTCATAGCGATCTGATCGATTCTTTTATCACTTCCTCACCATTCTTTGGAATCTCCTTATATATTTCATTTTATAATGAAAAGGTGATGATTATTTATTTGTAAAATTTATATAAATAATAATACATTTCTCCTTGAATAATTTAAGATATCAATAATAAAGTCAAAATAAAAATATAGGAAATAAATTCGATGTAGGTTTTTTATTGGTTTTTTATAAGGTATTCGATTCATATCATCATCTTCCTCTTCCTTATTATTCCAGGGGAATGAAATTGTATGGTCGAAAGAGAAGCAAGCCGGCCCATCGCACAGCCTGATGCTTTTAATTATTTTATATTAATTTTTTAAAACTGTTTAATTCTGAAATGAGACTTGTCTCTACTCCAAGGGGCAAGGATGAATAAATAACTGGAAAAAAGATTATAAGAGATAATTAAAAAAAAGTCCCACAAAAGAAATCGGTTACTATTAAAAAGAAAGTATTAGATAGTTAAATTTTTTTGCCAATTTAAAATATAATATCTTTAAATTGAACTTTCTATCAGACAGACCTACATTTAATTTATTTCTTTATTAGATATTTATTAATTTTTTATCAGCTAAAAGAGACTTTTGAACTTGCAGTCCTTGTATTACTTACCAAAAGTCAAATATAGCTGAAGAGGAAAGTATGTTTATTTAATTAATTTTTTGTGCAAAAATAAATTCTAATGGAGTCGCTACAAGCGCCTAGTGTGTCTATCTTCACCAATCAAATGTATTTGTCGTCCTACCAAATTTATTGTGTCGGATATTTTATTTTCAAAATTAGATTTAACGATTTTGATTATTGTTTAGTTTAACTTAACGTTTATTCCAAAGTACAACACAAAAACAAATGTATGCAGCTCTGAGAATGGCCGAGGCCTTGGACCGAAACACCAGTCCTGAGAGCGTTAATTAAAATATCATCTCAGCTCCATTACTAATAGTCTAATAATAAGAATTCTATAAAATATTCCTTGTGATCCGAGGATTCTATTTAAAAAAAATGTATTTACTAAACGAAGGACGATTACATCCCATTTATATCGATATTTTTCTTTTAAGTTCAGGAAGTAGGAAATAATTTTGCTTATTTAAAGGAAGGAATATAATCAAAAAATGAAAAAAAAAAAAATAAAGATCCTTCATATATTTTCAAGTACATACAATGAAATTAATCTTCTCTTTTGATGATTATTTCTCTTTTATTTTGATCTTAATTATTAACACTTCCCTGGCTATTTTAAATATTAAGTGTTACTCAATTACGCCTCTGTCGTTTCATTTATCCAAAAGTGAGCGTCTTAATGACATATTTATTTATTTATCTGTTCTGTTTATTCCGAAGTTAGTTTTGCGATGGCCTTGAGTCTTGCAATCTCTCAAGGTGAATTAATTGCACGGGAAATCGAAAGATCTCTCATCCTTGGTTAAACAAATGGTTTTCTATTTCGCAAAGGTTAAAATAAGTGAGTTAGAAATTGGACAGGTAAATAAGATGTTTTAATTAAAATAAACTTTCATATATTTTATTATTTTTTTTTTTTTTTGTATTAAAAAAAAAAAAAATTATATTTAATATGAATGTGAATTTTTCATGATGTTAATTTTAAAAATAATTAATCCCGTTCTTAAAATTCTTTCTATATATTATATTGAGTGTCCATTAATTTTTAGGAGATGATTAGCCGAGTTAAGCTTGAAGGCTATTCAGTTTCAAATCCAACACTTTCATCGATGTCTCCTTAGGAAATAAAGGGGAACCCACCACAGTATACTTCCATAAAAGTTACTCTTCCGTGTTTCAATAATCGAAGAAGACTCATTAATTAATATAAAGACTATGTTAAATGGCTTAAAAAGACTTTAAATTAAAAAAACAAAAACAAAAAAGAAAATCATATAATTTATTATTAACCATATTTTAAGTAGGCCTATTTAGTTAAAATAAGTAAAATTAAAAATTGCTTTTTTAGGGTGGGAGGCCCGGAGCCTGGGATGGCGTGGATCCCCAGATCAATAGGTTTTGCATTTAGTGAATCTGCGTCAAAGTTTAGAAAAAAATAAATAATTTTTTTAAAATGAATTCTCATCTAATTATAGATAAATAAATAACACTAGGTTAAGTTTCAAAAGATTTTTCTGTTTAGCTTATGCGCATAAGTTAAAAAATAAAACCTTTTGAAACTTAACTTAGAGTTATTTATTTATTTATAATTAAATGAGAATTCAATTAAATTCCCTAATATTTGCTCAGGGGCCCACATCTTGTGGATACTTGGATGGCGACCACGAGCTGCCCTAGCTGGGACTGGTTGTACTTCTCATTTTTTGCATGTCAGTCTCTTTCCTTCTATATTTTCAACAGGCGACAGACCGTGCGACGGGCCGACAAGTTCTATTCTTTCGCGGTCACAAAAACCTCAACCCCCTCCGCCGACCCCTCACCGCGGTATTAAGGCGAAGAAAGAAGAAAATTTCTGTCACTTATACATAAAATTTTATTCATTTTGAAAGTTCAGAAATTTCATTAAAATTTATATAAATTAAACGGTGGCAAAAATGGCCAAATGCCAACAATCTATTTAAATAAATAATATTATAAATTATCAGGGGTGTAATGAAGTCACACTTCCTTACTTTCATAATCATACATATATTTTAAATAGTTGGATACATGGGCGTACCCAGCGAGGGGCAGGGGGCAGCTGCCCCCCCTAGAAGCAACAAAAAAAAATTAAATGTTTATAAAGTGATGAAACGAAACAAAATTGCTGGTTGGCGACGGGGAATGATTCTTTTTGTTAGGACTTGAGGGTTTTTAGGCCTTTAATTCGAAGGCTTTACCCCTCTATATAAAAAATAGCTATGTCACAATCTGGACGACCATGATCTGACCATGCCCCCCCCTAGATTTGATCCTGGGTACGCCCATGGTTGGATATCTGTTTTAACCAGGGAAATTTTCACTAAATTGTTTTTATTTGGTTAAAATCGGTCTAGCAATTTATTGTTTCAAAGTGAATTTTCTAAATTATTATAATTTAATATAACTTTTCTGATTTTTGCACTAACCCGGCACCAAATTTGTCACTTTTTATCACATATAGATCAAAAAAGGTGGGGGGGTTGAACCCCCAAAAGCCCCCCTCTGGCTACGCCTATGGTTATAAATATTGTAGTCTCTTTAGTGCTTTCTTTTTTAATTTTCCAAAGCCAATAGGTATATCACTGGTTTGGTCACTTTGGTCTCAACCTTTTCATCATTAATTATTTATCAAAATAAATACATTTACTTTCATTTTAAATTAATAAATAGGCAATAACTTCTCAATTTTAGTAATAATCATTTATAATATTAATATTTTTTTATTTTCTTGGTAAAATTTAAATTTTCACCTTTTTTTTGGACCAAATGATATTTTGAGTTTAATAAAATTTAAAGCCTTTAATGATTCAACTCTCATTCCAGATCAAATACTTCATGATTAATTATTTTGAAAATAATTTATTGTTAAATAATTTGTATAATAACAGTCTTTAGAACAAAATGGATCATTCATTTTTAACCGAAAAATCCTCCTCCGCCGAAACCACCAGCTGAGGCTTGAGCACCGGCTGCACCAAATCCACCACCGAATCCTGGAAATCCGCCTCCAAATCCTCCGGCGGTTGCATGAGATGCAGCACCACCAAAACCACCGCCGCCGCCGCCGAAACCTCCCCCGAAACCAATGGCCGTTGCTTGTGCACCTGCCCCACCGAATCCGAATTGGGGACTTCTTTTCATGATGGCAGCCCCTTCTGCAATAAAAACACAACACAAAATTAAAACGTAAAAAATTTAAAACTACTTTAAATTTATTATACCTATACCGGAATCATTAATAAAATCAGTCTAGAAAATAATAAATAAATACTCGAAGTAGTATAAAAAATCTGGTGTAAGTGATTGAAATTAAAAGTTGTTTTCAGGAGAAGGAGCAGGTGCAGCCAAAAAACAAAAGCCTCCGATTTAATACAATTTAATGAGACGTTTCGGGTGAATTTCATCTACCCATCTTCAGTCCTTCAAAATTGTTAAAAGTGAAATGTAAAATTTTAAAACTTAGAAAAATATTTATTCATTATTATTATTTATTTATTCTATATTTTATCACAATGAACTCCTATCTTTTCTATTAAGTGCAAGAGGAAAGTGTGCTTCAAACAATTTTGAGTGCTAAAAAAGTATATACATTTTAAAGAGAATCTAAAAAATAATTGATTTATGAATTTTAATCAAAATCCTTAAACCCAATTGTGGCAAAATAAAAAAAAAATTGAAAAAGTACAACAGTAAAGTACTAGTATTCTTTGATCGATTTGATTGATATTCCTTGTAATGCTTTTGTTAAGTATCGAATTTGAGTATCGAGAGTTCTTTTGTTTTTGAGTAATTTCATTTTATCCACATTTTTTGATATTCCACTTTAAATTCATTAAATTTATTTTCACTTCCCGTCTCAAGCGAGAAAAATTTATTTCATTTGAATTGGCTACCAATCATTTGAAATAAATAGGGATGGCGTCTAAATGGCCTTAGATGTCAGAAAAAATTCTTTTTTTTTCATTTAGAGTTGTAGACCAAATAAGGGCCCGGGCTGGGTGATTTACCTCCCCTCAAACCCCTCTTCCTGTCGGCGGGCCTGTGATTATTAAGGAGCATAATCCTTGAAAGATTCGCCCAATATAGAAATACTTTTATTATTTTTCCAAATTTTCCTTTACTTTAATTTTTTACTAAATTATTTCTCATTGAAACATCCTCTGATAGTTGGTTAAGTTGGTTCAAAATCCTATCTATATTTAAATAATATTATTCTTTTAAAATTGTAATTAAAGAATGGAATTCCTAATTTCGTCCTTGTATATCGTAACAAAAAATATTATATAATATTCATTTAGACCAAATTAATTTAAAAATTTTATGGAATTAAATGTATTCATAGTTTCGGTTGGGCGAATTTACCTTCAATAGGCAGCCCTGAGGCTACGACGATACAGAGAGCGAGACACAACACAAGAATCCTCATGATTGACAAAATAAGAGACTCTATTGTCTTTCAATGTGTCCTCGGCTCATCCAATTCAAGATATTTATATCATTCGAACACTTTCACTTGTTTTTCACAGCTGGATTTTAGGATCACGATGACGTTGTCGCCGATAGCCTCCCTAAAATGTTTGAAAAACATCTAATCTGAGTCATTAAGCCTTGTTGTCTGTTAAGGTGTTCTCCTGGGACTTCCCGGTGGATCATAATGATAATAACTACAAATCACATTCCTTATATAGGCTATTTAAGCTTACTCTTACTACCCTAGTTGAAAAATTAAATAGTTAAGAAAATAATAAATAAGTAGGCTATGTATGAAAAATAACTTCTATCGCTAATATCCCAAAACAAGAAAAGCCAAAAATATTATATACGAATAAACATATTTATCAATTTTAAAATAAATAAATTCAGTCAATTTATTAATCGGTAATTTTTTTTAAATCATAACCTATTATAGATATAGACAAAAATTCTTTTTTTTAAATCCTGTATTAAAAAAATACTGAGTTAAAAATACAGTATGTATTTCTATATACTATTCAAAATGTTTGCGCGGGGTTTAAAAATGTCTTGGCGGGTTGCCGACCTATAGGCGTAACATAGGTTTTGACTGAAAAATATACCTACACCGAGAAAATCAAAGAGGGTTTTTTGCTTTGTATACTATATTAATTAATTTTATAAGTGTATAATATTCTAATCCTTTTAGACCATTGGCTTAAGGGCAAAAAAAAAGAGGGTTTTTAGTTAAAATTCTATATTTTATGAATGATTTTATTTTATTCCGACACCGGCAAATCAAAATTACCGACATCAACACCTCTTAAATAAGCCGACACAGTCGATACCGACTCCACAGCGCTGGTTTTGACTTCCAGAGAGTACTTCATTATTACTATTTACAAATTCAAGATAAATAATAGCTAATGATCAATTGAAATAAATAGGGACGTAGTCTAATTATTATCGTGTAATTAATTTTTTAAAAATTGAAATTTAACATGTAGTCTATGGCGAAACGCACACTTATCGAATTATATAGCCACCTCTGCAATAGTTAAAAAAAAACAAAAAAAACTTAGATTTTATCAATTCACTTCCGAGTAATACGTTAAAAATAAAATCAAAGTTTTCTGACGGGGGCTTTTAAAGATATTTTAACAAGAAAGTCAAAAAATTCTCCAAAATGACAGTCGCCAATATTTAAAAATAAGGGAGTCTCGAGAATCAGACCAGCCTGGCAACGTCTTATAAAATAATTGTCTTTTCTCGATATCAGTTAAATTTTTTTTTTTCCATTTTACGATATTTTTTCTCGCAAATCGTCCATTGTGTTTAAACTGATTTGCATTAAACATTGTAATATATTAAATAAAATAAAATTTAAGGCGTTTAAGATTTAAAATAGATAGTTGATGAATGCAATGTTGCCAGTTCTATATTACGTGAAAAACTGCTCAAGTCAAAAGTCATTCATTTATTCTTTTTGGTAACATCATTAACTTAATACAATTATAATCTATGATAGGTCACGACTAAATTATAATAAGGAATTTTGGCATTCAAATTTTTAATTTTATTCAAAAAAAAAATTTAGATTCTATTATGACTTACGATGTACTATCCAAACAACCTTAAGGTCTTTTTCGGCAACGAAGGCCATTTAGACCCCGTCTCTAATTATTTCAAATTTATTGGTAACCAATTAAATTGAAATAAATTGTCGCATGTGCATCTTTTTTTTTTAGGTTTTCAATCAAGGACGATATACAAATTTTAAATAACCGAATAATAAAAACCAGCATTAGATGGACGTCTAGTCTCTCACATTACTTTTATTTCGTAGATATTCGGCCTGGTCATCATCAATGGACAAAAATGAAGGAAGGGCCCGTGTAAAAATTATTTATTTATTTTTTCCGAAATATCTACGAAATAAAAATGATGTGAGAAGCGTCCATCTAATGCTGGCTTTTATTCTCCAGTATGATCCAGTGACAAGTTCCAATTGTAATCAAATATTCGAGTGTTTTTATTTGTATATTTTAATTATAACTGCGCAAGTTATAATAACATTTTTTTTTTATAATTTTTCCTCTCAGCTACTGAAGCTATTTAGGAGTGGGCATATAAATTACCGATGGCAAGCAAATATTAATATTGATTTATTATAATAGAAATCTCCATTTATATACATATTCATTACCTACTCTTTTCAAAGAAATTTATTGTCAGAGAAGCGGCAATTGACAAAAGTGGTCCATTTCTGCATGAATCAAAGAGGGGATAAAGGAAGGGCGTTGGCTTCTTTCAAGCGAAAGTCGGTGTCGAGATGAGGATTGAGTTGAGTCTCCCAGCCTCTCTCAATTCCATTTGGTCCATTTCCTCATCGAGTCGCTCTTCGGGCGCACGGCTTTCTTCTCTCACCTCTCTCTATCATTTCTCTTCAATCAACCGAAAAGAAAACTAAACTGTGAGTATGTCTTTTTTATTTGACTAACTAACTAATATTTACCTTGAAAATAAATTAACATTTTTATATGATTCATCCATCCCCGGGGAAGAAAGGAAATTTATCTTTTTTCTTAACCTTGACTCACAATTATTCATTTAACTCGTAAATTTGATATATATAATTATATTCAATTAACACCTTGTTTCTTTTTTTATTATCTATTTCATTATCCCCAGGAGTAAAAATAATGGAATAAATTTAGTATGAAGTTTTATAAAACCGGACAGATTTTTTTTTTCAAATTGGCGGCATAGTTGGATTGTCGTCATTTTGAATCTTAGAAAGACTTTTTTTGACTTTCTTATCAGTGGAGAGTGGTTTGGGATTAAGCCACCTAGGAGAGTGAAAAATTAGCTTCTAGGGCAGCGGCATTCAATCTAGGCCCCAAATGGGGTCCCTTAAAATTACCTTGGGGTCGTAAGGTGGGTGACAAAATTGTAATAATTTTTTTTAAACACTCACTTTTTTCTCATTCTTACTCACACATTCACACAGTCTTTTCGGCAACTTAGGCCATATAAGACTTTATACGATAACCGTTATATTAATAATATATATTTGGGGTCCAGGGATTCTTATTTAAGCCATTTAGCATCCAAACCCGCAACCCTTGGTTTACAAGGCCAGCACGCTAATCCCTACACCAAGTCCACCAGCGTAAATAAATTTAATTAAATACAAAATCATTAACATCGGCATATTACCCAAAAAAGCATATCCCATTCGGGGTCGTACTGCCATAATATTTTAATATCACTACTCCAAGGTATGAATTTATTTAGGTTATGTCTGCTTGAGAGAATCTTAAAATTTATATTTTCCTTAATATTATTAATTGATTGACATCCTGATTCCTTTAATCTATTAATAATAAAAATATTTTGCATATATTTATTAGAAAAATTGCTATTTTGGAAAAATCCTCACAAATAAAATACATTTTCATAAAATTAACTTAAATAGGAATGCATTTATAAATTTCTAGTACTGTAATACCAATAGCATATAAATATTAATAAAAGCTTATTAATTTTTTTTTATTTATTCTCGGCGGCCAGTGGCCATTGCCAACATAAACTTATTAATTTTGGTGTCTCATAAATTTTCCTTGAAATCAAAATTGTTCCGTGACTTCGAAAAGGATAGGTTCATGATTACAATTACAAGTATCAAATGCTATGAGTAAACTTTTTTCAAATAATTCCCCCCTCCCTAAAAATATATTCAATAAATAAATGTACTAATGTTTGGTTCTTTACGATCTGTTCCTATTCTAAATTGAATGAACTAAGTTAGGTAGTAAGCCTAATTAGGCAATATAAATCCATTTTTGGAAATGAATATATTTTTATTCAGTATAGTTAGTATGTTTAATAAAAAAGCAAAGACAAGTTGCAGTCATTTTTTTGTTCTGTTGATTAAGAGAAAGATTAACATAATTTAAAATTCACATCTCATTCATTATGCATGAATCAGGTGACATCGACGACACATTCCCTCTCTCTCTGTTTTTCTTTTTCTCAGACTGAGAATTCATCGATTTCAAAATACATGAATTTGCCTTTTTAGGATAAAAAAAAAAAAAAAAAACATTTAGCAAGAATTTAAGAATAAAAAATCTGGTCTGACAGGTCGCACAGCACACAACTTTCTTTTACATTTCAGCAAGAGAAAAGGCTTATCACACCAGATTTTTTGTATCGACATATTTATGGGAAAATATTTATATTTTGTTACCATGACAACCATTTCTCCTATATTTCCTATAAAGTACAAGAGGCGGGTTCGGACCCAGGCAGTCCGATGATTTTATTTAAGCCATTTGGATACCAGATGGCTTAAATAGAAATGCCTGAACCCCAAATTGATATATTAATTACAACGGTTATCGTCAAAGTCTTAAATGGCCTAGGTTGCCGAAAAGACTGTGTGAATGTGTGTGTGAATGGGAGTGTGAATGAGAAAAAAGTGTGAATGTTTTTTTATAAAAAAAAAAAGTACAAGAGTAAAGTGAACTTCATAAGATTTCAATGCCAAAATGAGAATATACATTTTAAAGAGAATCTAAAAAATAATTTTTGAATTTTAATCAAAATCGTTATATCGAATTTTGAGAAAATTAAAAAAAACTACATCAGTAAAGTACTAGTACTTTTTAGCCAATTTTAATTTTTTTTTTTTTATAAAAACATTCACACTTTTTTCTCATTCACACTCACCCCCCCACACACATTCACACACTCTTTTCGCCAACACTCCGTTTATTTGATTCTTTGGAAAAAATTTTAGAAAAAAATATTTGGGTGGGGGGGTTTGTTTTTTCTTTTTTCTATCTCTACAAAACAAAAAAAAAAAAAAAAAACGGCGGGGGCCGCGGGGCCGGGCGCCGGGGGTGGGGGGGGGGGGGGGGGCGCCCCCCCCCCCGCGGGGGGGGGGGGCAATTTTAATTAAAAGCTTATTTTCAAGCCTCAGGTGGGTGTCTAACTTAAATATAAAATTGCAACCTCGGAGCTCAATTCCTTCATTCTTGAAATTGAATCCAGACAGACAGACACAACGGCACACAGACCATTTCGTGAAAACCACTTTTTTGGATTCAGGGGACCTCAAATCGTGTATATCCATCAAAATCCCGACATCGAATTTTTGACATAAAATACTTTCTCTATATATTAACACTAGCTGCGGTAGGGTTGCCTTCGGCAACCCTACCCCGCTAGGCCCTGGCGGGCGGCGTCTCGGGATATGACTAAGAGTTGTCCAGATAAATGTATTTTAATTAATTATGAAAAAGAGTTTTTATTTTTTATTTTAAATATTTGATTAATATATTTTTCAATTATTTACACCCTAAGAAAGCGTAATTTTAAATTTTATTAAAAACGAATGAAAAATAAATTTCAGGGGGGGGGGGCAGGGGGGTGATTGAACTTTCTGAGGTCTAAAATACCATTTTTCAATTATTTACACCCTAAGAAAGCAACATTTTAAATTTTATTAAAATCGAATGAAAAATAAATTTTAGGGGGGGGGGTCAGGGGGGTGATTGAACTTTCTGGGGTCTAAAATACCATTTTTCAATTATTTACACCCTAAGAAAGCGTCATTTTAAATTTTATTAAAATCGAATGAAAAATAAATTTTAGGGGGGGGTCAGGGGGTGTGATTGAACTTTCTGATGTCTAAAATACCATTTTTCAATTATTTACACCCTAAGAAAACGTCATTTTAAATTTTATTAAAATCGAATGAAAAATAAATTTCAGGGGGGGTCAGGGGGGTGATTGAACTTTCTGATGTCTAAAATACCATTTTTCAATTATTTACACCCTAAGAAAGCGTCATTTTAAATTTTATTAAAATCGAATGAAAAATAAATTTTAGGGGGGTCAGGGGGTGATTGAACTTTCTGATGTCTAAAATACCATTTTTCAATTATTTACACCCTAAGAAAGCGTCATTTTAAATTTTATTAAAATCGAATGAAAAATAAATTTTAGGGGGGTCAGGGGGTGATTGAACTTTCTGATGTCTAAAATACCATTTTTCAATTATTTACACCCTAAGAAAGCGTCATTTTAAATTTTATTAAAATCGAATGAAAAATAAATTTTAGGGGGGTCAGGGGGGTGATTGAACTTTCTGATGTCTAAAATACCATTTTTCAATTATTTACACCCTAAGAAAGCAACATTTTAAATTTTATTAAAATCGAATGAAAAATAAATTTCAGGGGGGTCAGGGGGGTGATTGAACTTTCTGATGTCTAAAATACCATTTTTCAATTATTTACACCCTAAGAAAGCGTCATTTTAAATTTTATTAAAATCGAATAAAAAATAAATTTTAGGGGGGGTCAGGGGGGTGATTGAACTTTCTGGGGTCTAAAATACCATTTTTCAATTATTTACACCCTAAGAAAGCGTCATTTTAAATTTTATTAAAATCGAATAAAAAATAAATTTCAGGGGGGGTCAGGGGGGTGATTGAACTTTCTGGGGTCTAAAATACCATTTTTCAATTATTTACACCCTAAGAAAGCGTCATTTTAAATTTTATTAAAATCGAATGAAAAATAAAAAAATAAAATTTTAGGGGGGGGGGTGGGGGCGCAGAGCGGAAAAATCTTTTCAAATGTCGAATTGTTAGGGGGAGGAAGAGTTTTTATTTTTCATTTTAAATATTTGATAAATATATTTTTCATAAAGCGAGTTAGATCCTGTTTTCCAATGCTTTGCTATGGGGTAATTGATAACCCCCAAAAAGGGGGGTTCCCTACCCCTAATTCGATATAATGATAGCCTAAAACCACCCCCGCAAAATTCCCTACCCATTAAAAAAAACTCCATGAAAATCGGTCCAGTAGTTTCGGAGTCTATGCGTTACAAACAGACAGACAGACAGACAGACAGACAGACAGAGATTGTCTTTTATATTATTAAAAGATATATAGAGGTAAGAGAAAGTAAAAAACCATCGAGTGGATGAATGGAGTAGACCTTACATAAATGTTAAGGCCACATACTGCATCCGGTCTTGGAGGCGTTAATTACCATCTTTCTAAATAAATATAAAAAAAACCCAATGAATTTCGAAATTACAATTAATTCACATAAAATTGAGTGGGTGATTTGAGGACTCTCGTTCATTAAATCAAAACATATTCATTGCTTGAAATTAATTTAATTAACAAACCACTTTCAGTTAATTAAAAAAAAAAAAATAGGAACAGTATCTAAATCAGTGGCGTCATTTCAACTTTTTCTTAGGGGGGCAAATTTTTTCTTGGGGGGCAAACATTTTTTTTCTTAAAATTTACTTACAAATGGGTACTCAAATTTGGCCAAAACATTTTTAATTTAATTAATTCTTTAATTTTGTACAATTTGTATACTCGTAGATGTATTTTGGAGTATTTTATTTAGAATAATATAAAATTTTATAAAAATCAGAGCCCTTGGGCCAAATGCCCCCCCCCTGCCCCCCAAATGACGCCACTGATCTAAATGACCTCAGATCTCGAAAAGAAAAAAAAAAAATAAAAATAAAAATTTAATAAGGAGGCTAACATAGCTATTCAAATAAAATTTATAAGCTTATATTTATTGGGTATGGATTTAATTTAAAAAATATGGCGTGACTTTGGTATCCAAATGGCTTAAATAAAAACATCGGACTGCCTGGGGTCCGAACCCTCATCCTTTTGGTATACGAGTTTAGCACTCTAACCCCTACACCAAGCCCCGAGGGCTGAATTCAAGATTTTTTTTTTTAAACATTCACACTTTTTTCTCATTCGCACTCACACTCACACACACATTCACACAGTCTTTTCGGCAACTCAGGCCATTTAAGACTTTGACGATAACCGTTGTAATATATATTATCTATTGGGGGTTCAGGAATTTCTATTTAATCTGAATTCAAGATATAAAATATATAAACATGGAAAAAAATTGATATTTTTTACCATGGCAACCATTTCTCCTATCTCTCCTATTAAGTATAAGAGATAAGTCTTTAGAAGAAATGAGAATATACATTTCAAAGAGCATCTAAAAAATAATTGATTTTTAAATTTTAAACAAAATCTTTGAGAGAATTTTGAGAAAATGGAAAAACTGAAAAAATTCTTCAGTAAAATACTAGTACTCTTAAAAGCTTATTTTCAGGGGGGCCTAACTTAAATTTAAAATTTCAACTTCTTAGCTCGATTTCTTTATTCTATAAATTGAACCCAGACAATGTCGCAAAAATCACTTTTTTCCATTCAGGGAACCTCAAAAAGTGTATATCCGTCATGATCTCAACATCGAATTTTTGACATGAATCCATTACTTTCTTTCTCTCTCTATACATATATGTATATTAACATAACATAAGAGAAAGTAAAAATTAACCATATTAATAAACATCTTTCTTTATTTCGAGTTTTCCCATTAAAATATTCTCTAAAATAGCATAGGATCAATTTTTATTAGGGTCCGACCGAAACAAGATTTTCAGCCGAAACCGAATATTCGGCCTCAACCTTAGTTTCGGCCGAAACCGAAACTTGTATTTCCTATAAAAAAATTTACATTTTTTTTTTGAAATTTTTCCCCTCCTTGAAAATCATTTTACCTTTTTTTAGGGAGACAAAATTTTTTCTCTAATTTTTCTCCTTCAAATGCAAATCATTTGACCTTTTTTTTAAGAGTCAAGTTTCGGCTACTTTTTGGCCGAAATCGAAACTACGGCCGAAACCATGATTTTTGGCCGAAACTGGCCGAAACCGTAACCGAAACCGAATATTCGGTCGGTTCCTAATTTTTATACATGTACAGTGCGGGACAAAATTAAGTAAGTCCCACCCAGGCGTTTCCTACTTGTGATTATTTCATTGTTTTTATAAAAGAAAATGAAAATCTTTATTGGAAATTTTTTAGGTTTGAACCATGAAAGTTTCCATTAAAAAATATATAATATTTTTTTAAAAACAATGAAATAATTACAAGTAGAAAACGCATGGGTGGGACTTAATATTGCCCTTCACTGTACATAGATGTGAACAAATTCTGTCAGCAACTTATCCTATCTTCTTGAGAAATTTTTTAACATAGGCCTATCGAAAAAAACCCAGACAATTTCACAAATAAGACTGCTGCACTTTCTTATTATAATTTTGCATTAATAAAATTCCAGCCTTCAACTACAAATCATTTTTCGCATAGATAGAACCAAAATAACACACTTACTAATATCAAATAAAAATAAATGATGATCATTTTAATAAATCACTCATCCAGTCATTATAATAAATAAACATTTGTTTAGATAAATTTTTATCTCAACGTTATTTTATATTAATATTTTTTTTATTTATACTAGTATTAGTCTTATCCAAGTGTTTGTTCTTGAGAGACAACTTTAGCAGTAATTTTAATATTTTTACTTTCACATATATTTTTAATCTAACTTATCTACTTTCTCTCTTCATATTGTATTTTAGCTTCTAAGTTTTTCTTCATTGAGGCCCGATTGCTTCATCCTGGGTGAGTTTGTTAGCCCCGACTTTTTTTGTAGTGCAGAAACCCACTTCAGTTTTATTTTTATAGTAAAATATACGATATTTCATCATTTTATTGCTAAAAGAAGTATTCTAGAAGTAAATATATTTGTTATTTTACCTTAGATTCTACTTATTTTATCAATAAAATGATGAAATGTTGTATATTTTATAAAATATGTTATAGGCTAGGGCCCGCTTGCATCAGATCTCGTCGCCATTTTTAGCCCTGAGTTAACCTCACTTTTGAGTAATTTCAGCTAGATTTATGGGGAATTGGAGCCAAGGTCTGGGCTAAAGCTAGCCCAGGCCCAAAGTCGGGGCTAAGATTTAGCCCTGGGGTGACACGTACGATCATGTATTATGAACACAAGCATCCTAACTTCACCAATATAAATATAAAAAATAATATAAATGCAATCTGGAATCTACCGTTTTTTTGTTATTATTCATTTTATGTCAGTCAGGATTATACTCGTATATCCAGGATATATTGCAAGTTGTTGAATATTCTCCTAACTTCATCTAAGGCATTGCACATGTCTTGTTAATAAAACTATTTGTCTTCAAATTGAATGCAAATTGATATAATATTGATATTAAATATTTATGTAAAAATTTTCAGTTGATATTACTTCTTGTCAGGTGAAAATAAAAGGTATATTTCTTTTTGAAATTATCTTTATTTGAGCCACACAGCTGGCAATTTGTCAAAATAGTTGTGAAGATTGGAACAATTGACAAATTGTTATGTGAACACTAATAAATCTTGTTTATTTTTTTGAAAATTTTTAAACTTTAGCAAAAAAAAAATTAATTTCTTATATTTAAATGTATATTAATAATATTTATATAAATTATGGGTGATAATATCAATTTTTATTTTTTAAATTTTTATAAGGTGCCTTAATGGAGTTGCAACCTTCACAAACAGAACATGATTTGTTCCCTCGGAAGAGGGTTTCTGCATTACAAAAAAAAAGCCATTTAGCCCGGGGCTAACAAACTCACCCAGGATGAAGCAATCGGACCTTAGAGTAAGTAGAAAAAAAGGGAACCACAACCCCCACCTCCCATCGAATATTATAAGATGCGTTAGCGAAGCCAGTTTTAAGTTGTGAGAGTCGAAAAGTGAAATTTTTTATTTAATTATAATTTCATAATTTTTTTTGTAATTTTTCATCATTTTTTTAATTGTTGCATTTTTGTGATGCAGTAGCTTATTTATTATCCAAACACAAACAAAATTTTCCCCCTTTCCGCCTCCTACTATTTTTATTTTAAGTGAATAAAAATTTTTCAACAAATATAATTTACATGTAGCCTATCCGTTAGATAATTAAAATATTGCAGAGTCCATCTAACCACAACACAGAATATTATAAATATTTTTATTTCTCTATGTCATTGAACTTACGTTTAATATTTCTTTCAATAAAAGTGAATTATGTGTTTGCAGATAAATGGCCTGTTCCCGGAGGACCCTTCTTCTCTTGGGTGTTGTCGCCTTTTGCCTGACTTTCACTTTAGCATATCCCATCGAGTCTCAAAAGTGTAAGTTATCTATTAGCTGTTAGCAGGGCCGGATCTAGGGGGGGGGGGGCAGTGGGTGCACGTGCCCCGGGCGGCAGATATCAGGGGGCGGCAAATTTTGCGTCTCTAAAAAAAAGGTAAAATATTTTTTCGGGCGGGAAAATTTGGTTCCGCGAAAAAAAAAAATTTTCGCAAAAAAATTTTAAGGAGGGGGCGGCAAATTAAATTTTGCCCCCCTAAAAAATCTCCTAGTTCCGGCCCTGGCTGTTAGACATATACTGTAGATAGAAATAAGTGAATCATTTTGCTTTCTGAAAATATTGACTTTCCTGTTTGGGAAAATTTAATAAAACAAACTAAAGATTTTAACAACCAAAGAATTGAGATTCCTTTATAAAAAAAAAATAACCATTTCTTCTGTGTGGCTTTAAGGGGCTACGGGAGCGAAGTGGTTACGCATGTTTTTCCCGATAAGATGGCGAAGTGTGTCATAAAAATATGCTCAAAAAATCAAGTAATTCAAAAATTTGCCAAGATATGTCAGAATGGTAGATAATAATATTTAATTCATTTGGTTGATTTTCATTGATCTTTTAACAATAATTATATTATAATTGTTATTATATATTATGTATCTTTTATAAAAGCATAAAAATATATAAATATAGGCCAGATATAGGCTAATACTATATAGTATGTTAGACTAGCCTCCCATCTATTGCAAGAATGCTGAACTAATTTGACAGTTGGTTTTTAAATAAATCATCTAAGCTTATTTTAAAAATTTCTTAATTCAAATTTGATTAATAATAACAATAAATTGATTTTTAAATAAAAAAAAAAATTAAAGATTATTGGGACTGATAGTTTTTTTTTTTTTTTGTATTTGCTTTATAACAAAAAATTAATTACGATAATTTTTTTTTAATAAGTCATGTTCCAATAATCCCTTATGAATTTAATTCATTAAAAAAAAACCGCATTGAAAAATTCCTTATAATAGTCTAGTTTTTTTTTAAAGGGAGTAGTGTTCTTGCCTCTCAGACGACAAAATTGAATGGGCTATCAAGCAATAAATATAGAAGGGTTCTAAATGGCTTCTGATGCCGAAAATTTAATAAAAAAAAAAGGAATTTTTTCAATGATGCTAATGCCAAATTGGTCACGTACTGTTCTCGTGTGCAGGGATGGTACACAAAAAATGCTCAATTGTGTTCAGGAGATCAAATGATCTTTCATCTGAACTTAATTGTCTAATTCCAACTAAGAATTCTTTTTGTGGCTTAAATAAGAATGCCTGGACCCCATATATGTATATTTATCAATAACGGTTATCGTAAAAAGTCTTATATGGCCTGAGTTGCCGAAAAGATTGTGTGAATGTGTGTGTGAGTGCAAGGGCGGTCCTAGCCTTACAATTTGGGGGGGTCACTGTTTTTTTTTTTTTTTTTTTATAGTATAAATAAATGGGCCTGGACCCCAATAAATAGGGTGGGAAGGTGGACGGAAGAGGGGCAAAATAAAATTTGTGATGAAAGTGGGGTAGGGTAAAATTAAAAATATTTTGAGTCATAACAGGGTGGATATCAAACTATGTTTAAATGGAAGTGTATATATTGTATATTGGATTCTAGAATTAGTGGCTTATGTCATGAATGATAAACAAAGTAGGAAATCGGGTAGGAAATGTGTTGGAAAAATTGATCTCGGAAATAAAACTAGGGAACGTCTTTGGAGGAATGAATGATATGTGGAGATGGGTTTATTTGGGGTGGATATATTAATCAAATATGAGTATCGTTTAAGTCTTAAATGGCCTAAGTTCAGTGGCGTAGCGAGGCGGGGAGCAAGGGGGGGTCATCATGCCCCGGGCGCTACACACAAAGGGGCGCCAAATGGTCTGCAAAACACAAAATTGCTGGATAATTTTTATTTTTATTATAATTGATTTCTGGAAAATAGATTTTAAATTTAGTGCTAGTGTAATATAATAATTTTGTATATTTTACATATAATATTATATGGTTTTCGAATGGGGGGGGGGGCGCTAAAAAGTTGTTGTGCCCCGGGCGCGAGTTAAGCTCACTACGCCACTGCCTAAGTTGCCGAAAAGATTGTGTGAATGGGAGAGTGAGTGGGAAAAAGTGTGTGTTAAAAAAAAAAATATTTTTTTTGGGGGGGGGGGGTCACGACCCCCTTGACCCCCCCCCCCTCTGGGACCGCCCTTGTGTGAGTGTGAGTGTGAATGAGAAAAGTCAGTGTTAAAAAAAAAATTATTTTTGTTTTAGCTGTCTTTGGTCAAGCATTCGATGAGATTGTGGTGGAATCGACGCTAATGGTGAAGGGCAAATCTGCAAATTCACCAAATCTTCGAGAGGCTCGTAAGCAGCAAACTGCGATCAACTCAAATGATGGGGCCAAAGTTCAAAGACTCCGCTCATAAAGAGAGATACACAATCACCGCATCGGATTTATCATTTTTTTTTTCAATCATCAATAAACATTGTACTTACTCTCGCATGTGATATATAATAATCATATTCCTAAATGTATTTAACGCTAATAAAACATTTCAAAATTTTTTAAATACCTTTTACCTGTCTCGCTTCTTTCAGTCCTAAATTCTGGACGAGAATATTTTAGATAATTTGTTATCCAGTATTGTCATTTTGGAATAGATTTTTCAATAAATTTTAGATTTTTCTAAATTTCCAACTTTAATTAAATTCACTCTCCAATTGTTTTATTTCCAATGGAAAAATATCATATTACACAATTTTTTTGACAAAAGCCATTTATTTATAATTTTTCATTGATAACATCCGGTATATTTTAATTAGAATAATTATAAAGACTTTTTTAAGCAGGGGCGTGCCGAGACAGTTGGGGGCCTGGGGCGTCACTAGAAGCGAGGGCCTAAATACATTTTGTACCATATCCCCCTCCTCCATATATAGAAATATTTTTAAAATACCTTATCTCCCTGAACCCCGAGGGCCCCGGGCCCTCTCAAAGACAAATTTTTAATAAATTTTTTTTATCTAAAGTTAGCGAGCCTATCAAAATACACAGCATTGTTTCGATTTACCGGTTATGGAATTTCTACTCTCTCTCTCCTTTTGCTCTGATGGTATAAAGAATTAAAGCCTAACCTGTGGAGTAGTGGCCTCAGAAGCTGATGGAGTTGAAGTTCCACATCCGTGATGCACTTTACTTGATTGACAATTGTGAGTCCAACCTGGACAGCATGAAAAAATTGGAGGACCAATCGACCCCGATGAAGCTGACGACGACGCATCGCAATCCATTTCATCGCATCGCAATCCACCTCATCACATCGCGTCGCAATCCACCTCATCACACCGCGTCGCAATCCACCTCATCGCATAGCGTCGCAATCCACCTCATCACATCGAAATTCACCCCATCGCATCACATCGCGTCGCAATCCACCTCATCACATCGCGTCGCAATCCACCTCATCACATCGCGTCGCAATTCACCTCATCACATCGCGTCGCAATCCACCTCATCACATCGCGTCGCAATCCACCTCATCACATCGCGTCGCAATCCACCATCATCACATCGAAATTCACCCCATCGCATCACATCGCGTCGCAATCCACCTCATCACATCGCGTCGCAATCCACCTCATCACATCGCGTCGCAATTCACCTCATCACATCGCGTCGCAATCCACCTCATCACATCGCGTCGCAATCCACCTCATCACATCGCGTGAATTCACCCCATCGCATCACATCGCGTCGCAATCCACCTCATCACATCGCGTCGAAATCCACCTCATCACATCGCATCGAAATTCACCCCATTGCATCGCAATCCATCTCATCTCATCGCATTCCATCGCAATACAGCCCATCGTATCGCAAGCCGCCTCCATCGCATCATATCGCAATCCACCTCATCAAATCGCATTGCAATCCAGCCCATCGAATCGCAATCCATCCACCATCTCCCTGGCAGATGAAGAATATAAAATTAAAAATTTTTATTTTATTTTATTTTTTTTTTATTTTTATTTTTTTTATTTTTCATTTTTTTTTTTTATTTTTCATTTTTATTTTTATTTTTTTTTTGTTTTTGATTTTTTCTTGATTTTTCTTATTAGTTAAGGTTAAAACTAATTGATGATGTTTAAATTTATATGGTGAATGCACGAATTGAAGGATGAGTTAAGGAAGTTGTGATGTGATGAATTTTTTATAGGTGAATTAATTCTAAAAAAAAAAAAAAAAAATTAAATGATTTCTTTGTCAAATTGCTCCAATTTCCTCTCTCTTTGTTGAAATCTTACCCAAGCTCCCTCCTCTTCCCATTCCGGTGGGATCCATGGACATTCTATCTTAATAACTATGTCAATCTTCCATATTACGATTATTATATACATTCTTCTTATTTTAAACTATAAAATTAAAACTTATAAACTATTTAAACTAGTATGCAATAATTTTTAAGTCTTTTTTGACTATTTCTTGATATGTGGGTTGTTTATCCAACAAAATATAAAATTGCATTGAGTATCCATAGAAATGCTCAAAAATGCTAGAAATTGTTGGAGCCCTTGGGAATTAATTAATTGATTAATAATTTATACCTTACACACTGCGCGTCAATGAAAAGGTAACATTTGGTTCCTTCTTACCCTGAAACCTGCTCTCATCTACCTTAATGCTACAATAATTTAAGAAACATTTGATATGAAATATCTGATACTAGGATGGCTCTTATTTTTCAAAGTAAACATTTTTATTTGCACTACCCTCTAGTATGGTGCCATTGCCTGAAAAAATAATTTGTGTAAAATTTCTGCTCTATCGGTTAAAGGGAAAGGGTGCCCCAAAAGCGTTGAAAATCGAAAAATTCATAAAATCACAGAAAAAATCCATTTTATTTTTTATCTTGTAAAATATTATTTATATGCAAAAAAGTGTTATACAAAAGTTGTAGATCTATAAAAAATGCTTGTAATATCATCTAACAGTTTTTTATATATGACTAACGAACGGTTTTTGAGAAAAATGTGAAAATCTTGACGCAGAGATAAAATCGCTTTTTTAGTCTAGAAACTTTCGCCGATAATACTTACAATCTGAAGCACCATTCTGTGTTTGTTGTTCGTTTTTCGTAAATTATTTATTACTATCTTCGATAAGCTTCACCACCCTCGCAGAGGCGTACCGAGGCAGTTGAGGGCCTGGGGCGGCACTAGAGGGGGGGCTTATATTGAATTTTTTTTTGGGGGTGGGGTGCTCATCTTTAAATATCCTTCGACTCCATACACAAAAATATTTTTAAAATAGGGTATATCCTTGAACCCCAAGGGGACAGAGCCTCTCAAAGACAAATTTTCACTAAATTTTTTTTTTTTTATTTAAATTTTTCCGTTTTCATTTGCGCCCTGAGGGCCCCGGGGCCTCTCAAAGAGAAATTTTCATTAAATTTTGTTTTTATAAATATGTGGAGGCCTATGCGGGCTCGGGCCCTGGGGCGGACCGCCCCCCCCCCCTTGGTACGCCACTGTTTTTAAGCCTCTGCTCTTTGAGTAATCACTTTCTTTCTATCATAAATAAATTAAAAGAAAATTTTATTTACAGCGCCTTAAACTTAGATAACCCGCTCTTCTTTAGAGAACTCTTGGTTGCATATATTCCCTTTCCTATATAAACGTTTATAGGGCGAATCAATAAACTTAAAAAAATTCAAAATAAGTAAGCTATTATAAAAATACTATTCCCTTTATAAACAAACAAAACATATAAACTTAAAAAAAAAATATATCTTTAAATATATCTACTTACAAATAATATTTTTTAAATCCTTTTTTTTTTCAAGGAACCGGACCTAAGATCTTTTATCTGTCAAATAAAATGCCCCTTGAATTAAAATGAGCAAAGAAGGGGTCAATGTTTAAATAATATTCTTGGGAACCATAATAAATCAACTTGATTGATTGAAAGATAACTGTGTTAAAGTTAACTAAAGGAATTAAATGAATTTTTAATTTATTACTAACAGGGTCTTGACGCTTGTTTTGATTCTTAAAACTTTTAAATTATTTATAATGTTATGCTCACTACCAAAATAAACTCAAGATTATATGTTTACAAGACTGGAGCTTTTAATAAAACTCCATTTAATCTGTCTTACTTGAATTGATATTAAATTGTAGTTTATTAAAATTTAATTTAATCCTATTGAATTAATTTGTACTTCTTCAGGCGGCTACACACGTAAGTGCAAACTTGACAAGGATGCACGTACAATCGTTTTGTACAAGCAAACAACAATAGTGAGCTCAAAATTCTACGCTACAGTTTGCTTGTACAAAAAGATAGGACGTGCATGCTTGTCAAGTTTGCACTTACGTGTGCAGCCGCCTTTAGTTTACACGAAATTTTTTATTTTTAATTGAGCCAAAATAGCTTAGAATAGATCTTTGCTCTTACTAAGCAAGAAAATATAAGTAGAAGAAATTCGATGGCTGAGTGATGATTATCAGGATTAGATGTAGGCAGACAGCATGTAATAAAAAAACTTTATTTGATTATCGTCGACGTTTCGGAACTCGATCCCATCTTATCTTCAGGACGACAAACCGCTAAGCAACGTTAACAGTTTATCGTCCTGAAGATCCTGACAAAAAAAATATATTTCGGCTAAAATGAATTTAATTACATATGAAGTTTCAATTAATAGAATTTATCGTACATTACTATATCTTTATATACTGAAGTTTCCTAAGCAGAAAGAAAACATTTTCATTTACTGGAATTATAATTATTTTATAATAAAATTAGACTGGGTAATCAAATCTTAGGGTTTATCACAAATAATTAATTAGCTAATTAAAATGGTACGGTACTATTTGGAAGGCCCGAAATTTGGCAGTAGTAGACCTATCAGTTATATAATAAATTTGTTTCCTTCCCACCTCTTCAGACCACCCACTAAGATCTATGTGTAACTCATACTATTGGAATTTGCACAATCTGATATGACCTTAATAATAATGTAATTCTTTTAAGTATCTCTTCATGTACTTAACTTTGATTAATTTATATTTTTATATTGTTTCTCTTGCGAATTTTATTTCATAAATTTTAAGTTAGTCAAGCCCATTTAGTTGAAGAATGTTAATAAAAAAAATTGCGAAAGGATTTTTACATTAAATGATATTTTAAAAATTTTAATTTTAATGCTTAAGTGCTCGAAGGCCCACACCTCAAACCCAACCGGCCTCTGGCCGTAGCCATCTACCGCCACCCCGTGAAGTTACATTATTTCCTATCTTTAACTCCTCTTCCTGCGTTCATTTTTAATTAACCAGCTAATCCTTATCTGATTCCACCCGGTTCCTTTTATTCAACCTCTTCTATGGTAGGGACGAGGGACCGATATTTTGAGGAGGGACTCCCCCAGCACCGGCGTGTAGCCTACTCCTTTCAAAGAATGCATCACTGAGAGGGAACCTTCTTTACGTCCCTTCCACAGGACGGTCACAACAACTCCCTCTCCTCGTAGAGTAGCCTAGGGGCTATTGTGGTGAGATCCATTTTTAAAATCCGGGGCGTATATAACTTATTGCCCGAGTAAAAATGATTTAAAATGATCGAGGGATCCACATGCCTGCAACTAACTAGTCTGCATAGTGAACTTTTAGGGAAAAACAGGGATCCACACGCCCGCACCAGGGACACACATTTCTTCCGGTCACTTATTTCGATCTACCTACACAGGGATGCATAGTACCTGGTAGGTCGAAATAAGTGACCAGAAGAAATGTGTGTCCCTGGTGCGGGCGTGTGGATCCCTGTTTTTCCCTAAAAGTTCACTATGCAGACTAGCTGCTGGCGTGTGGATCCCTTGACCATTTTCAATCATTTTTACTCGGGTACTAAAACTCAAAGGTTGAGCGCCAATTATTGAAAAAATAAAAAATATCAATTAAAATTTACAAATTTTGGTGCCCATCGATCGCTTTTAGTTACACATTTTTTAATCAAAATTTTTCAAAAGCAGAAAAGATTTACTCTTTAGACTAGTAAATTTATAAAAGCATTATTTTAAAAATTGTTAATTAGAAGGAGAAAAGTTTGGTTCTAGAACAACCAACTGATGTTTTTGGTGTTTTACAAATTCTTCTCTCTTCAGACATTAATGTCAGTCTTGACACGTTGAGGTTAATCAGAGGAGTAACTTTCATCAGAATAATACTGAGGTGGTTTACCATTTCCTTCCTCAGGAGGAGGCATCTCAAATAGAATTGGATAATTCTTCCATGATTTTACAAATTAGAATCCTAATAAATATTTATTTAATCTAATGGTTTTATTTATACTCTAATAAAATTGACAGTGAATTAAATTATGCTTAGAATTTTTTTGTTCGAAATCTCTTTCTATTGGTGATTTTTCCGGCTTGTTCTACGAGGGAGGAGGAGTTTAGAATCTGGCAGACCGTCTGTGACTCACTCATTGGGATGCTTGCAGCATCCTGAATCGGTGGGTCCGGCGTGACTGCCAAGCCCTGATCCGAGTTCGAACCCCGGCTGCTTTTTTAATATTCCATACCCAACCAGGGTCAATCCCGACAAACAAAGCACCTATTAAAGATTAACGATTAGATTCTAGTCATTTAAATTAGAACCAACAGCAGTATACTGATTTTTATTTTTATTTCTTCAAGAATGCGGAAAATGTTATTGATTCATCCAACTACACTTCCGTCATGGAATTGTTTATTAATTTTGTAGAATAGAACGTCAGAAATTTTTCTATTTAAAAATACATATATTGAATATTAATTTATAAAAGATAAAATTTTAATAAAATAATGTCTGGATGAGATTGGCAAGGCCAAGTCATGTCAGTGACCCTCCTCCCTCCTGACTTGGTTATAACACATGACAATTTTCATGTATTCGCAGCAAGTCAACTCTGGTAAAAAAAAGAGAAAAAAAAATATAATATATCTGCCCCACGCTTTTGGCACGCTCGATGATTTTTACAGCATCGGAAATCAACCTATGCATACATTCTCAGTTCGACAGAGGTCAAAGATATCATAATACACTTTTGAAAAAAAAAAAAAAAAAAAAAAAATTGTTTTTTATTTTTGAGGTCCTTTCATTAATTATTCATCTTTCCACGATAAAAACAAAATAATATTTATAAACTTATCCGGGATTAAGATGTAATAATTTACCCCCATACAGCCTTCAAGTGGTTCTAGGAAAAAACGCCCCCTCGGAAGAAATTTCCCAGAATAAAATCCTCCAAGTTACTTTTCAAAATCTTTCAAAAATTTAATAAAACAAAACGGCCAAAAATCTTTTCCTTACATTTAGGGGAGACATATCACCGAAAATAAATATTTATTCTTAAACGATTGTTATAATTAATTAATTAGATTCTCATTAAATATGCAAGCCTATTTGTAAATAGCATACATTATTATTATACATGTATTGTGTCCCTTTGACTAACTTAGTCAATATTGATAGATTGAAGATGAGAAAATAAATTTCTCGCGAAACGCCTCGATAAATTGTTAAAAATCGGAGGCTTTTATTTTTAGCTGCTCTTGCTCCTTTTCCTGTCCACATCCACTGACTCATTGGTTTATTAGAATTTAGCTCATATGAACTTAGATATTATTCAGATCTTCGAAATTTTAAATAAATACATAAGAGTTTCGGTCTTACAAAAAGCCATCATCAGCCTCAAATACATTTAAAAAATTACATGAAAAACAGTATCGTCAAATTCTGTTAAAAATTTTTTGAATATCATTTTATTTAAAATATTTTTTTATAATACTAGCTCTTCGGAGGGCTGTCACCCAGTCAGGAGACAGTATGTCAAAGTTCAAAGATTTATATTAAAAATATTAAAAAATTTTACCCACCATTTTGAAATTATTCGAAATACAAGGGTGTCATGTTCCATATATTGCACTGTCTTACATACATACAGTAAGTAGATAAAATTTCAAAGCTTTACTAGAAATGATCGTATTTCGATTGAAGTTTCGCAAAACATCTAAAACAAGTTAATCAAGAAGAAAATTAATTAAAATATAATAAATTCAATATTTAATGTAAATTAACAGAAATATATTTACATATGTTCGAAATCTTTGAAGTATATATTTACAATCAAAAATTCTCATATACAACGCACTCACCTCGCCTCTATTAGTTCGACGTCCCATGAAGATGGCTGAGAGTTAACGGTGTCCAGGTTTCTCATAATAAATCCCGAAATCCATGTTAAAAAAATCCTGAGAGCGTGCGAGGCTCTCTTTTCCTCCAGGATAACCCGACATTGAAAACATGACAGACAGTCGACAGAGACAAGAGAGAACTTCCATTTTAAAGAACATCGCCCGAATTTTGATTAAGAAAAACCCTATAACAATTTTGTTAACGTTCTTTTGAATGTATTTTAAATTTCAAGCCCCGGGATGGAGTTAGCGGCGTAAAAGAATTCTGAGAGCGGAAGGAGAAAACTCCCTTAAATTCATTCGCGAAAATGAGTAACTCTAGGCTCTTTCTAGAGTTCCCCAAAGGCGCCGATGGCTTGAAGCGAGTGTCCCCTTACCTAAATACGTCACTGAATGGTGCAACTTCTTTTCCATTGCAACTCCCAATGATCATGACATTTATTGAGGCATCTTCAGGCGAAAGAAGTTGCAATAGCTGGTAGAATAGGTCTATCTGGGTTAATTTAAATATATTTTTTAAATCCCTTATACTAGAGGATGATTGTTTAAATCTGGTGTGATTACTGCCCCAGAATTTTTCTCTAAGTTTTTTTTTTTAATAATAATTTTTGATAGTAGGATAATAAAAAAAAAAACCTTCGGTAATCAAAAGTTGTGTCCTGTGCTTGTCACACCAGATTTTTTTGTGTCGAGATATATTTAGTTTTCGACAGTATGGTACATTTGAATTCAAGATGTGAAATTTTTAAGTATGGGAAAATATTTATATTTTGTTACCATGACATTTCTCCTAACTTTCCTATGAAGTACAAGAGTGCCCCCGGGTGTGGCGTAGTAGGTAGAGTGCCTACCTCCTATACCAAACGTCGCGGGTTCGGACCCAGGCAGTCCGATGATTTTATTTAAGCCATTTGGATACCAGATGGCTTAAATAGAAATGCCTGAACCTACAATTTATATATTACTTACAACGGTTATCGTCAAAGTCTTAAATGGCCTAAGTTGCCGAAAAGACTGTGTGAATGTGTGTGTGAGTGTGAGTGTGAATGAGAAAAAAGTGTGAATGTGTTTTTATAAAAAAAAAAGTACAAGAGTAAAGTGGTCATCAAAAGATTTCAATGGCAAAAGGAGAATATACATTTTAAAAAGCATGTAAAAAATAAATGATTTTTGAATTTTAATCAAAATCGTTTTAGCGAATTTTGAGAAAATCTAAAAAAACTAAAAAACTACATCAGTAAAGTACTAGTACTTTTTAGCCAATTTTAATTAAAAGCTTATTTTCACGCCCCAGGGGGGTGTCTAACTTAAATATAAAATTGCAACCTCGGAGCTCAATTCCTTCATTCTTGAAATTGAATCCAGACAGACAGACACACAGACAAACAGACCATTTCTTTTTTGGATTCAGGGGATCTCATAACGTGTATATCCATCAAAATCTCTACCAGCTATTGCACTCATATCGAATTTTTGACATAAATCCAATACTTTCTCTCTATATATAGTCCTATATTACATATAGGCTATACATAGGTAAGAGAAAGTAAAAAGGTGTTAGATCTCTTCTTTGAATAATTCATTTTGGTTTGTAAAAAATTACTAACATTAAATATGACGTCGCTATATATAAAGGTTGGTCTGGACAGGGTAGGGAGATTGAAAACAAAAATTCACTAGTATTCACTTAAAATTTTTATTAGTATTTTAAACACAACTCTGAATTTTTATAGATAGAATAAATTATCAATTTATAAAAATTATCTCAATCTAGACACCTCAAGATGACATCAGCAGGGGATTATTTATTTTATTTAAAGGCAAATTTTTTTTTTTTTCTTTTCATGTATGAACAGAGGAAGGAGACGCCTGTTCATGAAATTAATTAATGGATATCAATGTGGAGTAAAAAAATAATTTTCTTAAATAATCGGCACCCCCTTGCACAGCTTTTACACTTAAAAATATTTCATATATGGGTGATTCTTTTACAAACCGAACACTTTCTGACCGACATGTTTTTGATTTGGATGAAATTTTTTTTACGGGTTCTATAACGAATAAAAAGATAGCCATCCGCGAGGATTTTCTTTTTTCTTTAATATTTTGGGAAATATCGAGGGTCGAAAATGTGAAAATTTGATGATTTTCTGCTTAGACGCTCGCTTTTAAAAATTCATAACTCTGGTTCTATTTGAGCTAGAAAAAAACTTTTTTTACCATTTTAAAGCTAAAAAGAGTGAACTTTAAGAAAAAAATTGTTCCACCAAAATTTATTAAAGATTTCACATTGTTATCAACAATTGAAATCTTTAAATCGATTTTTAACAATGGGGCCCCAAATGTATTGCATTTTTATTATAACCATCGCATTCTACGTCGAATTTTATACCGATAACGGTTTTTTAATCGATGGAGAATCAATTAGTACTATTGAAAAATAATCCCGCCAAGTGCTCTCATGCGGTAAAATGACGTCATATCAAAAATAAGAAAAAAAAGTCCGGGGGCATTGAACCACTCTTTCCAAAACTATATTTAGATTTAATGTAGCTTTTATGGTCAAGTAGCTATCCGTTGCACAAGTAGGGCTATTTTTCGATATTTTTTTGCCTAAAAAATGAGGTTTTTCGAGAAAAAAACCAATTTTGGAGTTAATTACTCGGGATTTTTTTACTTATTCTATTAGAGGTTTTCTTTCTGCACCAAATGACATCCCATTTAGTCTGATCTGATTAGCCGTTCGGAATCTACAGGGGTTTAAACTTTCAAATTAGAATTTACCGCAGCGCGGTAAAATAAAATGATAGGAAAAAAATAAATGGTGAAATCTTTAGCTGAAAACTCATTCTTTCTAACCGTATATTTCCCATAATTATACCTCTTAAGACAGAAGAGTTATTCAAGCCGATAAACTTTTTCGTGCATGCCCTAGGGTAAGAAAAAAATCTTTGCACGGAAAAGTTTATCGGCTTGAATAACTCCTCTGTCTTAAGAGGTATAATTATGGGGAATATACGGTTAGAAAGAATGAGTTTTCAGCTAAAGATTTTACCATTTATTTTTTTCCTATCATTTTATTTTACCGGGCTGCGGTAAATTCTAATTTGAAAGTTTAAACCCCTGTAGATTCCGAACGGCTAATCAGATCAGACTAAATGGGATGTCATTTGGTGCAGAAAGATAACCTCTAATAGAATAAGTAAAAAATCCTGAGTAATTAACTCCAAAATTAGTTTTTTTCTCGAAAAACCTCATTTTTTAGGCAAAAAAAATATCGAAAAATAGCCCTACTTGTGCAACGGATAGCTACTTGACCATAAAAGCTACATTAAATCTAAATATAGTTTTGGAAAGAGTGGTTCAATGCCCCCGGACTTTTTTTTCTTATTTTTGATATGACGTCATTTTACCGCATGAGAGCACTTGGCGGGATTATTTTTCAATAGTACTAATTGATTCTCCATCGATTAAAAAACCGTTATCGGTATAAAATTCGACGTAGAATGCGATGGTTATAATAAAAATGCAATACATTTGGGGCCCCATTGTTAAAAATCGATTTAAAGATTTCAATTGTTGATAACAATGTGAAATCTTTAATAAATTTTGGTGGAACAATTTTTTTTCTTAAAGTTCACTCTTTTAGCTTTAAAATGGTAAAAAAGTTTTTTTCTAGCTCAAATAGAACCAGAGTTATGAATTTTTAAAAGTGAGCGTCTAAGCAGAAAATCATCAAATTTTCACATTTTCGACCCTCGATATTTCCCAAAATATTAAAGAAAAAAGAAAATCCTCGCGGATGGCTATCTTTTTTTTCGTTATAGAACCCGTAAAAAAAATTTCATCCAAATCAAAAACATGTCGGTCAGAAAGTGTTCGGTTTGTAAAAGAATCACCCATATAAGGTAAGAGAAAGTAAAATTATTTAAAATCTTATACTTGTTGAGATTACTTGTCTATAATTTAAAGCAGATGAAGGGCTGATTTTAGACAGAAAAAGCTTGATGAGGTTTTTCTTTTTTATTGGAAAACTTAAATCTGGTCGACCAATAGCGCATGTATTTGGTTTCGGTTTATAAAAACCATCTTCAAGGCCTAAAAGAAAATTCGTAAAACACATCAATCATTCCACAAGAGGCAAGTTTTGTTTCCAGATATTAATTACACATATTAAAAAAAATTTTTTTTACATATATGCATGTTGAAATTGACAGGGGATGAAACTTATACATGATGATTTGAATCTATTTTGTTAAATAGATCTTTTTGTACCGAAAATTAACAAAATAGATTCAAATCATCATCTCTAAGTTTCATCCCCTGTCAATTTCAACATGCATATATGTAAAAAAAATTTTTTTTTAATATGTGTAATTAATATCTGGAAACAAAACTTGCCTCTTGTGGAATGAGATGTGTTTTTCGAATTTTCTTTTAGGCCTTGAAGATGGTTTTTATAAACCGAAACCAAATACATGCGCTATTGGTCGACCAGATTTAAGTTTTCCAATAAAAAAGAAAAAACCTCATCAAGCTTTTTCTGTCTAAAATCAGCCCTTCATCTGCTTTAAATTATAGACAAGTAATCTCAACAAGTATAAGATTTTAAATAATTTTCTTGTCTAGTTTCGTAACAATAATTAAAAAAATTAATTAAAAATCTTTTTTATCTAATTTTTCCCTAACACTTCTTGACTATACAGATACAGAGGAACCTCGCTTAACGAGCATAATTCGCTTCAGAATCATACTCGTAAATCGAAACACTCATTATGCGAAACAATAGCATTCTCCCATAGAGGTGCCCACCTCCCTCCCATGACACAGACTCATGTAACATGCGCACAATCCGGGACTCCTATCTCCTAGCCACTCGTTACGCGAAACGTCGCTCGTTAAGTAAGTTATTCTTTTACAATTTGTTTTGCTCCTTATGCGAATTACTCGTTAAGCGAGATTTTACTGTATAAATAATTTGGAAGTTGAAGAATTTATCTAAAATGAAAAATTTCTATTCTCCATATTACTTTACTTGAATGAATTGTTTTTATTGAAAAAATATTCTTTTTTTTTCAAAATTCCTCAATATTATTAAATTTAGTCACATAAAAGAGAAAAAATTAAAATATTCCATAAAATTGCGCAGTGTTATTTAAATCAATTCGCAGAGAAGGAGTATTTGGATGCTTAACGACATTGGAATTAACATGCGCCCCAAGGGCGAGACGAGGCGACTCTGAATTATGGACTGTCAAATACTCGTACAAATTGTGACCAAACAGGTGGTTAACATGTCATTCAAATTTGGAAGGAATTCGGTCGATCCTTGAGTTTTGATAATGATCTACTCACTGTATGCAAATGTTTAAAATTCAAGATGGAGATTATTTTATCTAAATCTATCTAACATCATGTTATCTTGATTTAATTCCTTTTCTACAATAATATTTCATTCTAAAAAAAAAAAAAGAAGAGAAGAGAATTTCACATTTCACTCATGTTCTTGTAAGTTTCTTAGAAGGAATGAAATATTTGAATTTATTTAAGTAAGGTATATGGGCATTATCCCCTACTAGCAGGCCCGGATCTAGGGGGGGGCGGGCAGTAGGGACATGTGCCCCGGGCCGCACATATCAGGGGGATGCAAAATAGGAAGTGGTTCACAAAAACAAATTGAAATTAACAGGTGCGGATTTAGGCATTTGCCTCCTCCAGGCAGTAGCATTTTTTGCCGCCCCCTCCCCTTCAACCACCCCAACACTGAGAAATACCCTAACATGCCGGAGGACTTCTGATTACCTTTAACTGTTCAACATCAAAAACTTTTCAATTTGAAAAAATTGTATGTATGTAAATAAGCAGGTTTTTTTTTCCACAAATTTTAACGCCTCTTCGTATATACGACCCTGGAAATTAGTTATTGAGAAACGTTTGAAAAGTGAATATAACGCTAACAAAGGTATCCAATAAATTAACAAATTCTACTTAACTACATGTAGGTATATTATGCATAATTTATAAATATATTCGTATTTCAAATTCCCCTCTCCCCTTCTAAGAAACAAGAATTACCATTATTGCCTCTGCCCTTCCTCTCAACGTTATCATCACTCACAGCCACCACTTCTTAATTGAATTACCATTAGCCTACTCGTGGTGGATATAGGTTAAGCCCGTGATGCCAAGACCTAGGGTGGCAAAATTTTAGACGCGAGAAAATTTTATACTCAAATTTAAAGAAAGATTAAAATTTTAAAATCAATTTGGCTTGTTAGTTACAGTGACAGCGCGGGTGAAGGGAGGGAACGGCGGCAAATTAAATTTTGCCCCTCCTAACAATTCTCCTAGTTCCGGCCCTGCCTGGTAGTGTAGTGTGGGTAAATAAAGAATTGAATTTGAGAGGCCAAGGGTAAAAGTGCACTGTATGGATGGCGGCTGCAGAAATAGTGGCCCAATGCAGTTAATTTGTATTGTCAAGCGCCAGCTACCGAGTTTTGAGAAAATTAACATTAAAGTTTTTTGTTTTCATTGGATTCTACAATATATAATTTTTTTTTTTGTCAATTGTGCAAGTAACAATAAATATAAAATTTTTTAGGACATATTTCATAAAAAATACTCTTAATTATAGCATTTGAAACAATATTGACTGCTTAACTTAATTTTTATTTTGGTGCTTGACACACTAATGCATAACAGGGTCCAATTATGTTCGTTTCTAGAAAATTTATCAAGCAATCAGAATTGTGGAGAATTTAATTATAAACAGTTTCCTATGGCCTTTGAAGTCTATAGGGCAAATACTAATGAAGTTATGAAAAGTTGACTATATTTTGAATATCGCAGAAAGTTAAAATTTTTTTTTATTTTAATACTAACATCAAAATTTGCTTTCTATTCAATGGTTCCGTTTTTGACGTCATTTTATATTAAATTATCTCGGCTATTTGCTTTCAAAAGAAAATTGAAATTACTTAGATTTAGTATCATTTATGGCAATTAATATGATAAGGACATTTTGTTTATCTCATTAGATGCACCTCGCGTGTGCCTATATAATAGCTATATAGACCTAATAATAGTATAAAGTCAAAGTGAAAAATTGAGGTGTGTTCACTAATCGACCTTGACATACGTGATTTTAGTCATCATACATGTCATTCATTCATTTTTTTTAACTAATAAAAATACAGCTATTATAAAGAATTAAAGGTATTTAAAAATACTAATGTAATAATTTTGGAAGCTCCTTAGAAAAGATCAGAAATAATTTGGTATCCAAATAATTTAAATAAATATTCGGATTGTTTGGGAACCGAACCCCCGCCCAATGGCTTTAACGCTTACGGATGATTTCCAATTTATTTAATTTTATTTGCCTAAATAAAAATTAAGTTGGGCTCGGGGTGTAATTTTGGAGATTAGCCAATTTTGAAGCAATCGACTCAATTTTTAATTAAATATTTAAAATGTCTACAACTATAGAACTTTTTGATTTTCGAAAAAATAAATTTTTTAGATTAATCGCATTAAATAAAAGATATTTTAAAAAATTCGGTCTATATCTTATAGATATTAAATTAGTAATCATTGTGTTAAAAAATAATTAATTTTTACCCTTAATTAATTAGCTGGAATCTTTCAAATGAAATGGAATAAATCCCTAGAGGAACTCGGTACTGAATCTTCTTCTAACGGCTTTTGGAGACCCACCTTAATTCTAATAATTAGCTTATCGAATTTTATATTCTGCTTTTAATAATTTTTTTGCCCATTCTTTGCTTTTCGTTTTTATTAAATTAATTATTACCAGGTACATATCAATATTCTCTCTCTTTCTTTGATGATAGCTGGAGAATTCTGAGTACTATATTAGGCTCCACCATGTACCGATTTCATTAAATAAATATTACATATCAATATTATTCTCTTTCCTTTTTCTTTTACATCACCACCTACTCACCTCATAATGATGTATAGTCATTTGATAATTTAAGTAACTATTGTATTTTCCCTTTCTTATAATCAAGAATATAAAGGTCCATAGAATACACTATTTTAACTACAAAAACCTCTTTATTTTTCTTTTAAATTCAATTGAAACTTTGGTGTCGGCATATTTTTTTGCCGACACCAACCCTGATTAGGGCCCAAGAGATAAAATTTATTATCAACTATAGGAATATGCTCCTAAGAAATAATTTTCCGACACCTTAGAATAAAATTATAAATAAAGATAATATAATTAAAATACTTTAAATACAGCTCTTTTTTAGTCTTCTTCTGAGGATGACATTACGAATTTAATACAAAATAAAACCAATTTATTTTCTCATTATCCTTGTCTTCAATATCTAACGTTGGAAATGATTAAATAAATGAATGCTCAATACCTTTGATTGTGAATATATTTATGATATAATAAGACAATAAATCCTTTATTTAAAAAGAAATTGTAACATTTTTTTTAACACTACATCTGCATTTGTTTCCAATACAATTGTCTACACTAAAACTTTTTTCATTAAATAAAAAGATCAATTACAAAAACCGATTTACTTTAGATCAAATAGAATTATTTAATTTTTGTTGTTATTATGCATTATTTATTACAATTGATAAAATATAAATAAATGAGTCCATAGACCTCCCGATGAATAAATGTATTGTAATTTATTTAAATACTAATAATAATAATATTTTGTTAAAGGATGTTTCCTATACAATAGAAAAGTATCGAATGCCAATATCATCGAGATAATTTATTATGTTTAATATTTCGAGATGAATTATGGGAAGTGGCTGTCTGTCTGAATATTGCTAATTTTATGCCAAAATAAAAGAAGAGAACAAGGACGAGGAAGTAAATTTTGGCCAGGAGCCAGCCCGGACAAAATTAAGGGGTCATCCAGATGACAACGTCAATATGTCTGGGAAAAATTAGCAATTTCAAAAAAAAAAAAAAAAACAAAAAAAAACAAATCCAATTATTAAACCAACTTTAAAAAATTTTGTAAAAATTAAAAATGAGTCAGGTTAAAAGAAGATATATTTTTTACTCTTTCCTAGCTATAGCCTATATGTTAATGTAAAAACTCGATGTCGATATTTTGATGGCAATTCAAGTTTTGAGACGCCTTGTGTTAAAAAAGTGGGTCCAACAAAATGATCTGTCTTTCTCTATGCCTGTATTCAACGTAAAGCAAGAAAGAAATGAGCTACGGAATAGAAATTTTATATTTTAGCCCTTGTTCAGTGCTGGTAGACTGGAACTTGCTTCCTGTCCCAAGCGAGACATAATTTAATTCAATTGAATTGGCTATCAATCAAAATAAAAAGAAAGGGGTTCTAAATGGCTACGAAAAAGACTTTAAACAAATTTTAAAAAATTCAAAATTTTTTATTATTCTCACAGTAGAAGCTCCCTCAAATATTTTGTTAAAATTCCATCTGTTAATAGATTAGGTATTAATATTTTATCGTTTAGACTTGGAAAAAAGAGAATATAATAAATAATGTATATAGCCATTCGTGAGAAGGTATTTCCATATGGAATGACGTTCTAAACATACTTGAATAGTTTTATTATTTCCCCTCTAGAAGAACGTAATCTTTTTTGATCCGACGAGACAAGAAGACGCCAAAGGCTCCTTAGGAACAGTTATTAAAAATATAAATGGCTTACAATAAAATTATTCTCAATCCTCTTTAAAATAAATTGTAAGAATGACACGAGAATTTCCTATCTATATCTAATACTAGTGTTGCAGTCAGGGATGGGCAGGATCGTTATCCTTTTAGATCTATCTATCTGATCCAGAATTTTCGAATCTGGATTGTTTGTTTAAGAATAGCCTAATGCCTATTTTTATATATCGTTCATCCAGACGCCTAAAAATGTGCAAATTTGACCTAACTAAATTTTAATTCGGCAATTTTATTAGGAACTGGATCGGATTTTCTAATCAGACCAGATTTTTGGATCGCGGATATAGATTTGAGGATCAGCGTTCTTTTTTCTAAAATCGGATCGGATTAGCAGATCCGAAAAGCACGAATCGCTAATCCTTTTTAAAGGATTTTGACCATCCCTGGTTGTAGTATTATATAATACATCTATGAATGAAAAAGTCCTATTGCTAAGCAAAATTAAATGTATCCAAGTACATTATTAAAGTTAATTATTTAAGAAAATTAGGCCGCTCTTTTATTTGTGCTTTAGTGATGATTTTTCGATAGAATTCAACAGGACTTTTCTAACAACAAAAACACAAGTATCTTGTTCATAAAACGTCTGTAGTAAGTAGGCCTAAATCTTAATTCTAATTATTCACATTATGAATCCTCTCCGATGAATGTAAACTAGAAATAGGTGAAAAATATCATTATTAAATCTCGCTACATATAAATGGTGGGGACGGCCAGAACAGTAGACGAGAGGTATCATTAATCTGAGTTAATAGAACCTCCCAAAAAATCTACGATTCTTTTAAATTCATTATTATCTTATCATATACCTGAACACTATGATCACTGAGAAAAGATCTCCATTTTTTCTCTCCATTTTTCCTCTGAGAAAATATAATTGGGATTTTCGAGTAGCGTTGACATCCTGTAATAAATATTCTTTGGAAAAGACTATTTTTTAAAAAGGTATTTTTGAGTAATTTTTTTACAGTAAACCGAATTTGATTCTGAATTAATTTCGAATCAAAACTTGACTTTTTGCCCAGCTTCCTTAATTAATCAAGTAAATTACCTCAAAACCATTACCATTTGGCAAGGTGATGATCTTCATTTTATTACTCTAAATATTTATTTACCTGCTGCGATTTATTGTTATTGTTTAATTCGTAAAATAACATCCAATTGGAAATATTCCAATTATTAGTTTAACATTAACTTGATATATATTCCTTGTTATTTTATTGAATTTCAAATGTTTTCTCATAAAAGTGTCAATCAAAGTCTAGAATAGGATGGATGCTTATCAGAGTAGATGGACGATCCATCTCGGATATGTAACGGCCGATAGGGCCTTGGCGTGCGTGAGACGTGCGCGTGACACTTTATTGCTTCCTGACATCTCACACTCTTTGGCACGCGAGGCATTGCGGCCCCGTGTGTCTTCTCAAAGGGCTCCAAACACCTGAAGAGCCTGCATGATAAAGGGTCTATTAGCAATTCTAATCCATTTGCGTCATCACATCTCAAATATCCATCCATCCCTCTACCTCCATATAACCAGAGTCTTCCAAGAAGACCATTCAAATTCCTACCCTGTCTGAATAGTTCAGATGACAAGTGAGAAAAAAATTTGCAAGCATTCTATCTCCGTAAATTAGAATTAATTCTATGCAGAAATATTAAACAAAATCAGTATTTTGCTTATTTTTGAAAGTGGAAAAATCTTAAACTTAATCTTATAAAAATTAAAATTCCTCTGAAAATAGAGTGAACGTGTTAGTCAATCCCTGACATAAACGTAGAATCTAGCTCAATTCCATTTAATTTAAATAAATGAAGATAACTAAATCATCATCTTTTCGTAACAATGGACATTATAATACTTCAAATCGTTAAAAGGTTGAAATTTGTTATTTAAGTTAGATAACTCCCTGGCATGGAACACGAAGCTTTTGAACAAAATAGACCAAAAAATACTAGTACTTTATTGATGTACCTACTTTTTCAAATTTTTTTTTTCGATTTTCTTAAAATTCGCTTCAATGATTTTGATTAAAATTCATAAATCAATCATTTTTTAGATGATCTTTAAAATGTAGGCCAATATTTTCATTTTACACTTAAAATTGTTTGAAGCACACTTTACTTTATGCCATAAGAAAGATAGGAGAAATAGCAGCCATGATAATAAAATATAAACTTTTTTATAATTATAAATTTCGCAGCGCGAATTCTAATGCACCGTACTATCGGAAATACATGTCAACTAAAAAAATCTGATGTGACAAACACGGAACAGAACTTTCATTTAACTAAGCTAAGAGAAATTGTGCCTCCAGTTACACCAAATTTTTGCCCTTTTGAAGATCCTAACTAGTAAAATTACTTAACCTTTTTATTACTAGATCCTTAATTATAAAAGATTCAAAATATAATTTTGACTGCTATATGAGTATTATTTCGCTCAGAAATCTTTTCTCTTTCCCTTCAGAGATTTTCTTCGCCAAAATAAAGGTCAAGATGCCCTTCGTACCTGTCTAAAGGAAATTCTGCATTTACTTGTTAGAAGAGGTAGTAAGTAGTTGAATTATCAAAATAATGAAAATATTTCTGACTCAAAAGAATCTTAAATCATTATTTTATATTTTAACCAGGACTTCCTTCTTTTGTTTAATATAAACGTGGCATGCCAAATGTTAATTTAATGAGACAGCTTATGAATAAAAAAAAAGCAATTTTTTGGCCGTTGAAAAATTTGATAGCCCATTAAATTAATTCAATACTTGAGACATAATTAACTTTAATTTTTTGTTTTTTAATTAGGCCTACACTAGATATTTTGGATTTTTGTACAATAATATTTTAATTAATGGCTTATTATAATTGTTTATTTTATTCGTTCTTAAATGTTTGGTGTTGGTTCTTAAATAAACAAATTAGAAATTAGTAATATTACATATGCATATAGAACTGTTAACTTTATTTATTTCCTTGATTGTTCCAATAATCTTCTGGTCAGGTGCGTTTCTATCCCAAGTACATTGAAGGATTTGTTTATATTTAAATAAGAAGAGTTTGTTAACTTTGTTTGGATCATTGCTCGAGTCGATCTTATCAAGATTTAAATATCTGAATAATTTTATAGTATTTGAAAGAAAATGTTCACGAAAAGGCAAACTAATGCCAGGAATTTTAATTACAGAAATTCGTCTTTCGTAAAGACAAATCTGATAACTTCATTTAATATAAAATAATTTTAATCGCCCCTCTCCCAAATGGAAACATTCAAAAAACTAAATATATTAGACTCAACCCCCTCCCCTAGAAATCCCTGGACCCTCAATATATATTATACCTAAATAACAACGGTTATAACCGTTAATACGATATATCGTATTAAGTCTTATATGACCTGAGTTGCCGAAAAGACTGTGTGAATGTGTGTGTGAGTGTTGAGTGTGAATGAGAAAAAAGTGTGAGTGTTAAAAAAAATCCTCCCCCCCCTCCCCCCTAGAAATATTGCTCCTAAAAAGGTTTATTTGCCTGTTACTTCTCTAAATTAAATGTTGTTACACAAAAAAATGATTTATTTTATTATACTACATTTAAAATTGAACATTTGTAATCAAAAAATTTTAAACCACCTTTCTTAATTATATAAAAATAATTAATCCCAAGAAATGATTTAATTTAAAGAAAAAAGACGTGGCAAAATCCATGTTTGAAGGGCTTTGGTCATTTGCCAGCGAGCCTCTTCATGTGTGTTTGTATTTTCAAACAAAGCAGAAGAGGCAAGAAGAGGGGGAACAGAAAAAGAATGAGGGACCCTTGATATAAAAGACCTGGAACCATTAGATCCTCTTCACTGTGCTCTTCTTCATCTACTGGACATCAGAATGATTGGCAGAAAATTTTTCGTGTTCTGTTTACCCCTCACATGGCTTTTGGTTATCGCCCTGGCTGGACCCATCTCGTCACCAGGTGAGATTTGTTAATGTTCGAAAGAAAGGAATTAAACTTTTTAGTGAAGGTATATTTAGCGGTGACCAACCCAAATAATCTTGAGGAACATTTTGGAAAACCATCGTAACTCCTTGGGCAGCATATTAGATTATATATCCTCAGACACACTAGAGGCATTTTTTTGGGGTGAAAAAAAATAATAATAATAAATCATTATATTGTATAAATGTGATGAATCTGCGGGCCGGAAAAAGTGTAGCAGGTTGTTGTAAAATTAATTGTTGACTGTTTTGTTTGTTGAAAAAATAAAGTTTGTTTTTATTGATGATTACTAAATAAGCGGTTTACATTTTATAGCGCCTTAATGACAGTAACTTATTAATATAATTTAAGACACAAGAAAATGTAAACCGCTTATTTAGTAAACATCAATAAAAACCAACTTTATTTTTTCAACAAACAAAACAGCCAACAATTAATTTTACAACAACCTGCTACAAAAGTTCAAGGCGGGCCCCATGCGGCGGTTTGGCCACTCCTGGTTTAACCATCTATTTGGCCAAAAGCTTCATGTTACGTCCCAGAGGGTATCGAACTTAAATATAAAATTTCAACCTCCTAGCTCTTTTCGTGCTCGAGATATTTTTTTCTCAGTCTGACACACAGACAGACCATTTTTGCGGGACCCATTTTTTTTTTTTGACTCAGGAGACCTCGAAACTCCATCAAAATCTCGATATCGAATTTCTCTCTCTCTTCCTATATATTTACCAGCGGCGTAACTAGCCTTTCAGGGCGGAGGGGGCGAAGTTCAACAGGGGCGCCGTTTTTCGACCGGCCTTTTTTTTCTTTTTTGTTTTTTAGTAGGCCTATACGAATCTCGCTCGACCTTTTTTTTTTAGTATTCGAATCTCGTTTGATCTATTTTTTTTTTGGAAATTTTCTCCTTATTTGTGATATAAAATGAATTTATTATGAAATTAAAAAAAAAGCCGGAGATTTTGGGGGAAAGCTGGATGCGCGAGGGGCGCCAAAAGTTTGATGCGCCTGGGACGGGGAGGGGGGCGAGCGCCCCCTTCGCCCCCACCTGGATACGCTAATGATATGTATGTATGTATGTCTATACGTAAGAAAAATTGTCTCTAAAATAAAAAGAGAAAAGAAATCCGCCATTTTTTTTTCTTTCTCTATTTTGATTGGCTATTTTGAAAGGGCCAATAACAAATAAATCTATTTAATTATTTTATGATTTGGGAGGAGTTAAATTCCTTTTTACAACGCTTTTTTTAAAAGAAGGCTAAAAAATTCTTTCTTTAAAAAAGAGGAATTTAACTCCTCCCAAACCATAAAATAATTAAATAAATTTATTTGTTATTGGTTCCTTTAAAATATCCAATCAAAAATAGAAAAGAAAAAAAAAAGAAAATGGCGGATTTCTTTTCTCTAAAGAGACATTTTTCCTTTTAGAATGGAAATATTTAACCTAGGGTGGCCAGCCCAAATGTTCCTGCGGCCACTTTGGAAACGCATCATAACTCCGCTGGCAGCATATAAAATAATATAGCCCCATATTAGATTTAAACCCACTAGAGACATTTTTTTTGGAGTGAAAAATTAAAATAAATATAAGATTTAAACTTACCACCATAGGTACTTGTTGAAACATTTTGTAAATTAAAATTAAATATCAGTAAGAGTCAGCAAAAATATAGAATTAAGTAATAATTTATCTATAGTAGATACAATAAATTGCAGGTTTGGTAAAACGTTCTCCGAGTCGAGCCCTGATGTACACAGGATATTTTGCTGGAAATCAAGGTGAAGCCTCTAATCGGAAGTATCATGCCAGATCTCAAGAAGATATTCCAACAAGGTGGTAATATAAATATAATTTAAAATAAAATAGACAACAATCGCTAATTATTATTTTAAA